>CM074957.1:446562-459099 GCA_037577455.1 Pangasius macronema
GCTTTCTTTACTGACACACAAACATTTTACTGTAACGCTTCATTCTGTGCTGAAAACTAACGTCTGGAGTCTAAAATAGAGTGCCAATACTTTTGCACAGCACTGTACTTTCTGTCAGTAAACAGAAAATGTTTTGAGTTTTCTGAGAAAAAATGATAAACATTTTAACCTTAAACTAATGACTTTAATGTAAATCTATCACTTTAATGCTGCTGATGATGTGATGATTATTAGAAAGTGATTAAATACACCGTTTTATTTTATTTACTCGCCTGGGCCGGCCATGTGGCTTTACATAACGCGTTTGTGAAAGGATTAGACTGAAAATGTGCCGCTGTTTTTGTTTGTTTTGTTTTTGTTTTTACGGTTTATTGCAGAATCACCTAAAAGTTCACCGTCCAGCTGAGACTCATTAATATTATCAGCTTTTTTTTGTGATTTTGGGAAAAATCAGCATCACACAAGACTCATAGAAGCACAGACCGTGTGTAGAGCACTGCGGTGGTCCGTTCTGCCCTCACACACTGTGTGTATAATCCACACCAAGCACGTGATAATGAGCTACAGATGCACATGCGGCATGTTCGCCTGCTTTAAATGGATTTAATGCACATAATAAAGCACAGTGTCCTACACACAGGCAGCACGAAAGAGCCGACACGAACACGTCTAATGAGTGAATCTGAAGTTTGCGGCTTTTTCTGTGCGTACTTTAGCTTTTTCAGCGTCACACTTTTTTCCTGTTGGTTAAAACGCGTGTGGTGACACTGAGCTGCTGCGCTGACTGATGTGCTCATTTTATGGGCTGTAGGTTTATAAGCTCGACGTGTTTGCACTCACAGATATGTACAGATTAGCCTAACCGCTAATGAGGTTGCGTGTGGCGTGTGAGTGCAAGCGGTTAATAACTTATTTTAAACCCGACGTGTGGTACACGCTAATCGCCCCACTGATCAACACGTGACCCCTGAACACGCCGAGGTTTGTCACGTACGAGCACATTCTGTCTTTTTTAGCATTTCTGTTACATAGTGGGTGTGTCCTTGAGTCTGTGGATAGGCTGATGATGTGCTGAACTTTTCCGTAAGGAAACTGTATGTTTAATTATTCAACGTTTATGGAAGGAGTCTCCAGTGTCAGCGCTTTGTACCAGTCAGAGGTGAAGCTGTAACAGTGAAGAGTTTATGCTTCTTTGCGGTTTCTCAGTAACGTGATGTAATATGATGATTTTTTTGTGCGTTATTAACTTCTAGAGAGAGAAAGAGAGCGAGAGGCTGGTGAGGGAAGGAGTGTTTATAGCTGCTATAGCGCAAGTGAGAACAGGAATTCATTTAGCAGGACATTAAAAGTAACTAGAAATAGATAAAAAGTAATCTTGTGACATCCGCTGGCTACAAAATCTATAGAATTACATGCACTATATGAAAGCCAGTGACTGACACGCCCACATTCCCGTCTATAGTCTTTAGGACACGCCCACAAAGACCACGCCTTCTGCACATGCAGGTAATGAACAGACAGTAAGGTCATTGTGCAGAAGGCGTCATCTTTAGAAATAAATAATAAATAAATAAAGCAGCAGATATGACACTGGATCAAACGGCTGTATTTTGTAAAAATATATAAAACAAATAAAGAGATAAATTACATCAGCTCGTGTTGCTGCAGGAGCCGTTATTATAGCGCTGGCGTCCTTCTGATCCCGCCTCAGTGACATTCACAGCAGGTTATTATACATCTATTTTTCCTTTTCACATCTAAAGTAAATTAAAAAATAATAAAACAATTTAAAAAAAACTATGTAAAACGAACATGTCTTTATAGCTGAGTGTGGAGCAGAACCGGTTCTGAAAGTTCGCTAACACGGGTCTGTGCTAAGAAACACGTCACGGAAAATACTGAAGAAAAAAACGCTTCCTGCAGCTTTCAGACACTTTCTCAAGTTTTTTCTGAAAACGTGGAATGAAAATGAACAGCATAAAATGAAAAAAAGAATTTAAAATAATGTATCTAGCATCATAGACTAATAATTACATTATAATATAATTATAAATGATCGTATAATAATATAGTAGTTATAATTATTATCATTTCTTTACTTGAGCGAGATCTGAAACGTTTTCACACGGCGGTGGTGAGACAGAACGTTTCTCCTCCGTTAGGCTCCGCCTCTTTTGCGCCTGTCTTTCCCGCTCCTTCTTTAGCGTCTGCATCCCCGCTCTTTCCCGCCTCCTTTTCTTTCTCCTTCCCTTCCTCGTCGATGTACAGCAGAGGTTCTTTCTCCTCCCACTGCTTGACCTCGGGTGACCCCGGCCGTCCCACGCCTCCGTTCTCCTCCAACGTCACAAACGTGCTGAGCTCCGTCACCTCCACCCCGTCCGCCTTCTTCTCCACTCCCGGCTCCTCGCCTTCCTCTGGACCCTCGCCATCCCCGCCTCCTAATTTCACAGGCCCCGCCCAGACGTCATCTTCTGGGCCTTTCTTCTTCTTGGACCTCTGTCCGTTCATGTATCCGAAGCTCTGCTTGCCTCTTTGCCTCCTGCGTTTGATGATGACGGCCATGACGCACAAAGTCGTTAATATGCAGAAAATGACCAACGCTATGACAGCAATGATGAGCCATTTAGGTCTTTCCTTTTCGGGATCGTTTGTATCGCTCTTACTGCTGTCCAGTGGGCTGGTTTCTTTGTTATGTTTACTGAGGCTGTCGGTGCTGGTGATGGTGGGGGTAGTGATGAGGGAGGTGGTGGTGATGATGGGGGGGTCGGCGGTGGTGGTGGTGGTGATGATGGGGGGGTCGGCGGTGGTGATGATGGGGGGGTCGGCAGTGGTGGTGATGATGGGGGCGGCGGTGGTGGGGGCGACGGTGGTGGTGATGATGGGGGCGGCGGTGGTGGGGGCGACGGTGGTGGTGGTGGGCATGATATTAGAAGCAGGTGTAGGTATAATGACTGGAGGTTTTGTGCTTATGGCTGGTGGATCAGAAATGGCTGCAGATGGTGATGGGGTCTGAGGAGGCTCAGTGCTGATGTTTGTCATGGTGGTCTCCTCCTGATCGGGAACAGGTGAATGCGCTGGACTGGTCTGAAACTCTGTAGCGGGCGTCATCGTGTGTTCTTCTGATGTTTGCTCCACTTCTTCAGCCTTAGTTGTAAGACTTTCCTTGTTGGGGAACTGCTCTTTATCAACCTTCTCGTTCCTCACGGTTTCCTCAGCCGTAGTGAGATTGTTATCAGCCGGGCCCGGTTCTGTCACCGGTTCTGGGCCCCGTTCACTCGGTGTGCTCGTGAGCGTCGCATTCGCCTCCTGTGCATTCAGGAGCCTGACTTCAGGTCCGAGAGCCAGCGAGAAGACCACAGTGATGAAAAGAAGGTACATCCTGTTTCAGTGCAACACCTCGGTGAAGATCTTTTTATTTATTTATTTAGTTATTTTTTGAATCACGATCAGATGTGATGGATTCAGCTAAGTGCCTTGAGCTTCAGGAGATCCAGAAAATCACATCTGTAGCTTTAGTTTCTTCAGCAGAGATTTAAACACGTTGACCTTTTATTAATAACCATCGCATTTCTTCTTCTCAGTCTTGCTTTAGTTCCTTTCTCTGTGCTGTGGCTGTTTTCTGAGGTTAAACTTGAATTAATCTAGGCCGGAAAGACACAACCCTTCTCTTCCTCTTTCTCCCTCCGTCTCTCTCTCTCTCTCTCTCTCTCTCTCTCTCTCTCTCTCTCGTGTTCTCGTTCAGTGGAGCTGGGCGTGGTGCAGAAGGTAATAGAGTTGAGAAAGAAAGAGAGGGAAAGTGAAGATTAGTCATTAAAATGTGTTCAGAGCACTGGGGTGAAAACTTCATCCTGCAAAACCAGTTCGAATGAAACAGAATTTTTGAAATGAATAACTTTATCGTGCAGCACAACACATGAACTCCTGAAGTTTTCTTACAGTTTATTAGCTACAGACTCGATAAAATGCACAGAATTAATTAAAGGGAAAAATCTAAATAAAAGGTCCACTGAAGACCTAGTAATAAGTGGAGTTTGTGTATTCAGTGATCTCTCAGATCCTAATCTGAGCCGAAACACGGCCCACGTTCCCTTCAGTAAACATTCAGCAGGTTCTAAGAAGGTCACGTCACAACGTTCCAGAAATAACGTTCATACAACGTTTCTTCATACAGTACAGAGTAAAGTTAACAGCTTGCATGTGCTTTAAACCAAACGTTAGATCCTTACGATCAGAGTCAATTTTTTTCAGTTGTATCTAGAAAGTCATTAGTTAGATTAGGTTTAGATTTGATCGCTTTAGAGTATTAGACCTGAGCAGATCGGTTAAAGTTTAATCAGAAATATGAGGGAAAAAGCCACAGTGTGTTTAAGCACTTCCACAGACGGGAAACTGCAGCGCATGCTTCACAGCTCGAGACTCGTTTACACACTCCGTTTTCATGACCGCCTCATAAATTCTCTGTCGTGTCCTCGTGAAGCACTTCTGAGCTGCATTTAATGTAAGAAATTAAATAATCTAAATGCTTTTGTGGCTTGTACAGGACGGAAGACGTGTGAAAAAGCAGCAGCAGCATCTCCTCGTGTTGCAGTTAATAATAATCATACAGCACCTTCTCCCGCAGTTTTTAGACTTTTTAGACCTTACGCTTATAAACAAGTCGACCGTGTAGTGAAAGGTTTCTTCCCTCACTCTCATCACCACGTTTAACTGCAGACAGGATGAGACGAGTCCTCAGGAAGCAAAGCTGCTCTGAAGCACTGAAGCTTGTGGTGTTTGTTACAGAGGAAACGTTGAGCTTTAAGCATCACACAGGTCGCTGAGCTTCTGTTCAGAGTTCGCTCTTATTCTGAAGCACGTATGTCATGCATCTGTCCTCGATTACTGTCTCGTATTCACGTGTACACGCTCTAATCCCGTCATCGACTTTACACCATCACCGGGTTGCAGTGTGAATAAACTCTAAACGTGTTACTCACCTTCATGAGCACGTGAAGCTTCACCAGGTCCGACGCGCTTCTGTCACGAAAAAGTCTCGCATGTCTATCGGTGACCCATATCCTCCTCCTGCTCCTCCTCTCCTCCTACTTCTTTTGTGTGTGTGTGTGTGTGTGTGTGTGTGTGTGTGTTTCTTCCTTGTAGCTCTGTCTCTCTGTGTTTTTATCTTTTTATCTGCACCTAACACACAGTAGTGAACACACACCGTTCTGTTTTGTGTGAAGTGTAGAGAAAAGGAAGAAGCTGGACGGGAAGCTGGGTGTTGAGTGTGTTGAAACACGTGAGGCCGTGTGTGTGTGTGTGTGTGTGTGTGTGTGTGTGTGTGTGTGTGTGTGTTACATTTATTTTAGGTACATGTGCACATGTAAGCTGGGAGGATATGTACTCAGGGTTGTGTAAAGTGTGTAAATGTGCTCAGTTCTCATTCTCAGAGCCTCGTCCTCATCCTGTGTCCTCGCACGTTCTTCGTGTCTCCATCAACGTGAAAATTTCAATGTACAAGTCCAAGAAGCTGACGTGCGTGATTGGACGTGATGCCTCTGTGTCTGTGTGTTTCACACTGACCACAAATGACTCAGTGTTAACTTGGGTTTCAACCAGTGGAACATTTTCACCTTCTGTTCATCTTCCTGTAATCCAGAATAGTGTTAGCTGTGTGTATGTCACACATGAGACAGGGTGAAGGTGCTGTACAGTGTGTGTCGGTCTGGGAAAAAACCTGTCTCATGTATAGAGCTTTTCTGCCAGTAAAATACAGCACTCTCGCATCTCTGCTTAAAAACTTTCTAACCTTGTGTTGGTGTCTGTGTCTGATCACGTTGTGTAACACACACACTGCTGAAAACAGTCAGTCTGCAGAAAGGCATCGAAAGCCTCGCTTGTGAAGTGTGATTTTCTCATGCCTTGATCAGAACTTTGGAGAGTTACACCCCAGAATCACTTCAGATTGTGATCAGACACAGAATGTTGAAATGTCAGCAATGTTCCTGCTGTGTTACATCACCATCAGATCAGGGAGGTGCGCTCACACACTCTGGACAAACGACGGAGTTTTACGCAATGACCTTAATAACAAAATTGGCCGTGCAGCCAGGGTGGGAGGGGCATACACAGTCTCTCCTGTCAATCGCATCGACACTAGCCAATCGTGGGCGTCTGTCAGCTCATGTATGTAGAAGGAGGCGGGTAGCGTTTTCTTCTGAGTGCCTTATTCCGCGCTGTGATGCAGCATGAGCAGCGGTTTGATAAATAAAGGTGTGCTTGGTGACTTCACGTATCTCAGAGGAAGCATGTGTTAGACTCCGCCCTCTCCGCGTTGTAGCTGTCGTATGATGGAGGGCGGGAACTGGCCAAGACTAAATTAGGGAGAGATGAGAATGTTAGCGTGATCAGAGATCAGCAGAGAGAAGAGAGACGATGAGGTTCGTGTTTAAACGGCTCTTACGTCAGGTGGTGAGACAGAGACCGATGTGGATGAACTCGAGTGAGAGCTCGTTACCTGTCGTCGCTTTGGAATGAAATCTGAACATGGATTTTTTTCTCTTTTCACTTTAAAACACTACAGCTTTACTTCCAGTTGAGAAACGTGCAGAAAGCCGTAAAGGTTCCTTACAGCACCTCTTAAAGCCCAGAGTAACCTGATAATAACATTCAGAAAACATTTTCATAACCTGACGTGATGCTGGCATTGTTCTCTTTTTATAAACCGAGCACTTTGTTTTTAATACGCCGAAGAGAGCAGTACTTTACCAAAGCTCTGTAGATTTCACTTCACAGTGTGTTTGATGTAATGATCAGGACTTTAAATATTAGCTCATCGCGTGTGGTTTGAGACATGCTGGTAATTTCACAGCTTCTGCATAGTCCACCGTCTTCCTCTTAACTCATCAGCACAAAATAAGAGAAACAAGCAACTCGCCCATTTCCTCTTTTCAGTGTTCCTTCTGCACACAGACCTGTTTTTGTGTAAGCCCTCTCTCTCTCTCTCTCTCTCTCTCTCTCTCTCTCTCTCACTCTCTGCAAGTGTGCTGCATCATCAGTGCTAATGACGATACGTTTATTTCACATTTTAACATCTAGCTGTTTATAGCTGCTATAACGTAAGTGAGAACAGAAACTAACACATTCAGATAAAGAGTATGACGTGTCCTTCTTTAATAAATAAACAATTGTAATTGAAAACAAACAGCTGTGGTGTAAGAGGAATAAAACATTTGGGCACGTGCTGTTATAGGAAAATAATCAGCTTCAGGGTGGGAGCAGTGACTCCGCCATCAGCATGACCCCGAGCGTCAGACCTGCTGTAACGTGCACAGGTTATTAATCAGCCAGTAACGCGGCAGCAGCTCAGGCGCCGGTCAGTAAAGCTGTTAAACCCAGACGCCAGACTGTGACTGTGATCTCAGTGACTGCGACTGTGAAGTGCTGGTTGCTGCCAGACAAGCTGAGTTTCTGAGTTACGGAAAATGTTGATCTCCTGGGATTTTCACAGATATCTCTCTAGAGCTTACACAGAACGAAAAAGCAGCCAGTGACAGGGGAACCCCCGGGTTCGTCAGTAAGGTGAGAGGAGATGATCAGACTGCTTCGAGCCGTCGAGGGGTTTCACGCACCTTCAGAGCGAGGTTGTTGATCATTCGGTGGTGAAAAGGAAAGCGTGAGTTTTAATGTTGTGAAAGGGATACCTTTGTTCCTCTTGTGTGCATTTCTGACAGGAACTACTAATGTGTAACTTTAAATCCATTTCAGTTCCACTCTTCTCTTTCTGTCTACGCTGTAAGATCAGAGCTGCAGTTTACAGAAGCCGCAGCAGGACCACGTAAACAAGTCTCCCGCTTCATTTATATAGCCAAAGACAACCTGGAAGAATATCCACTGACTTCCAGAACAATCTGTAACAAACCTATGATCAGCTTTAAAGCCCAATAATGTCCGTTATGCAGCCTGGAGCGGTTTGACTTGCTGGATAGTGCTCCTGTGTTTAATAGATCAGTTTTATTTGAGCTGAAATGGAGCTGGTTTTGACTTTATGCAAATGAGCTGCAAGGCTGAATGGTCTCCTGCTCCGTCTCCAGTCCCTCTTCCATCTCCGACGCCTGTTACAGCTCATTCTGAGCATTTTATCTCCCTGTTTATACAGTTATACAAGACCCTTTTTATTAGCACACTGAAGCAGGAATGTGTGTCATGTTGGATGCGTCTGTAAATAGATTTTAAAAAAGGAATATTTTAACTTTTATCATGTTTCTCAAAAATATTGAGCTCATTTCAGAACTAGGAGAATTACGACAGTAGCCATCTTGAATAAGACGAGAGCCACAGTCTGAAGATGGACAGCTTTATCCACGTCCTGCGTGGTGGACGCTGGAGACAGACACGCCCCTTAATCACATGATGCGTATTCTGACGCTTTTTAATCTTGACATATTAAAAACAGAATAATATAAAAATATAAAGCACACAGTTATTAACATACAGTTTATTAAGCCAAAGACAAATATTCTCCTTAAGAGGCAACTGTAGCTGTGTGTGTGTGTGTGTGTGTGTGTGTGCGTGTGTGTGTGTGTGTGCGTGTGCGTGTGTGCGTGCGTGTGTGTGCGTGTGTGTGTGTGCGTGTGCGTGTGCGTGTGTGTGTGTGTATGTGTGTGTGTGCATGTGCATGTGTGTGTGTGTGTGTGTGTGTGTGCGTGTGTGTGTGCGCGTGTGTGTGTGTTATTTTACACATCATGAGGATGAACACACACTCACAGCACACTCGATTCTGCGCCCTGTTCACTACATAGTGCACTATTTTGTGAGCCTTCGGTCCTGAAAACATGCTGATAAAAAAAACCCAAAACAAAACCAGTGTGTTTATAAAATCCCACAATGCACTGCAATCAGAGTTCAAATAAAATACTCTATAGAGTGGATGCATTACCCACAATGCAGTTTGATATTTGTAGGAAACAGGGAGTAGGGCATTATTTTGGACACAGACTCATCCTTCTCTCTCTCTCTCTCTCTCTCTCTCTCTCTCTCTCTCTCTCTCTCTCTCTCTTTCATTGTCTCTGTCGATCTCTCGATCTTTCTCTCTACATGTTTCTCACACTTTTTCTCCATCTTTCTGTCTCTCTGTGTGCCTCTCTCCTTCACTCTCTTTCTCTTTCACTGTCTCTCTCTCTCATTCTTCATTGAGTTCGCATCGTGTCTCCTCGTCGTGTCTCACTCTCCCGTTTGAGTACCAGAACTCCGTGATGTCCTTTAGAGTCACCTTCGGCTGGATCCACATGTCCTCCTCCGTCCCCACCTGCATCTCTCCGTTCTTCCTCGTCCTCGCCTGTCTCGCTCTGTGTCTTCTCTTGTCCTCCTCCACCGTGGTCCCGTCAGTGTACCAGAACTCCACTCTCTCCTCGGCAGATGAGCCCAGCTCCGCCCACAGGTTATCTTTCGCTCCTGGTCCTTGTCCTCTTCTGTCCCTCCATCTTCTCCCCATGCGTCTTGCCCTCTTTTTTCTGATGGACAGACTCACCCACAGGAACACGGTGAGACCCAGGAAGACGGATGCAATCATACTGAGAGTCCACATTGTGATGAAACAGACCAGCTTTGAGAAACGGCGAGGCTGAGGTGATGAATGCTCGGCGAAGCAGTTCGTCCAGTGTGGTGTCTCCGTCTCTGATGTGGAGATGTTCTTGGTGGTGGTATTGGTGGTGGTGGTGGCTGTGTTGGTGCTCCAGGTGTCTTCAGGCTTCGTAGACCAGATTCCGTCTCTCCAAGTTGTGTTTGACGTGTTTTCGTACACATTTCCTCGAGTTGTTGCGAGAGCTTCAGTGTTCTCCTCCGTTTCCCAGTCCATCATCTTCGTACTAGACACCAGGGGTTCCTCTGTGTTCTCTGTGGAGCCGCTTGTAACTTGTGTAGAACGGACTGGCGTTGCTGTTATATTGATACGTCCTGATGTTCCTGTAGGCATGATGGTGTTCGTGGTGTCATCTGGAGATGTTTGGTTCGTAGAAAATATCTCCAGAGAGGTTCCTGCTGTATTTGGAGCTGGACTTTGATACTCTGTTGTGTCATAACTTCTGCTAGTTAGTGTTACATCAGTCTTGTATGTTGAGTGAACCAGAGGCACCATGGTGGCGTTGGCTTCATCAGTATCGCTCGTTCTATCTTCTGTCCAACTCGTAGATGTTGTTGTTTGGACATCATGGCCCAGTTGGATGGATGTTCCAGATGTTGAAATCTCAGTTGTCTCCTGAATGTTGAGACTTGTGCTTTCAGTGCCTGTTCCTGTTTCTTGGTATTCTGTCTCGACACCCGTGGTGTTTGTAGAGACAGCCATCTCAGTGAGACTCATGATGTTGTGGTGAGAGGTGCTGATCATGTTATTTTTCCTTTCGTCCTCCACCGAGCTCGTAAAGCCGTTCATCTCCAGAGTGGGTGTCAAACCTGGCGTCCAATCTGACAGCTCCTCTGCAGACATTGTTGTCGTCATCACTGTCATCGTTTCTGTTTTTGTCCTGACATCTTGGTTTGTTGTGAGTTTTTCTGAGGTTGCTATGGAGACGTCCAGCTCCTGTGTGGTCAGGAGGTTTTCATGAAAAGCACAGATCATTAGAACCTGAGCAAACCAGACGGTCAGAGACACGGCGCTCGTCTTCATCATGACGTGTTCTAGAGAAGGTTTAAAAACACAGACTTAAGTGAGAAATACTCCAGAGAAGATCTGGTTCTTCTGCACTTTCAGAGTTTTGAATAGAACACACACACACACACACACACACACACACACACACACACACACACTCGCGCCTGAGGTGTCGTAATAAAGTTAAAGTCGTCCCCTTCTCTTTTTATTAACATTACCGAAGCTGAGCATTTGAGTGGAAAGTAAAACAAAAGCTCAGAGCACGAGAAGTTAAAAATAGTTAGAATTGTGTGAAACCACATGCGGTTCTACTCACAGAAACTCCGAAAACCAAAGCCTCCGACTTTCTCGCTGATATTTCGCCGTCTTTCATCTGAACAAACGAAAAGAAACAAAAATGCACTGTACCTTTTTTCTGCGCGTCTCATCGTCTCATCTCTTCCCCTTTCTCCATGGTTTCCTCTTTTGCGCATGCAACCCTGGCCACAGATGCTTTCTGGGATACTTCACACCACCAGGCGGACTCTAGGCGGAAATGACTGTTTGGTTGCCATGGCGACTGTGAGACGAGGTGAGAGGTGCGGGGAGGATGTGGTGCGGTGGCTCCGCCTCATTTCATCCGCCGGCCTGAGTGCAGAGGAGGAAGAGAGAGAGAGGTTCGAAACATCCGGTTGACTCATAAATAAGAAAAAGAAAACACCCTACATATTTGCTCAGTGGGGTGCAAAAGTTTGTACACCCTTTCCGCTTTTCCCCAGTGTCGATTTACAGTTCCAGTTAATCGTACCATATTCAGAAATTAAGAAAAATAATTCAGAAAGTACTGCAGAGGTTAATGTAACCACGCCGAAATTGATTATTTTCCTACAACAGCACGTCCCCAAGTGCTTGATTCAGTCGTTCCATCACCAGCCTCTCTCTCTCTCCCTCTCTCTCTCTCTCTCTCTCTCTCTCTCTCTCTCTCTCTTCAAGTTAATAACACAAAAAAAACGCAGCTTGTTACATTATTTTACCGCAAAGAAGCATAAACTCCTCATAAAACTTCAAGTTGCAGCTTCACCTCTGACTGGTACAAAGCGCTGACACTGGAGACTCCTTCCATAAACGTTACATAATCTAATCTCCTCACAGAAAACTTCACAATATCGATGATGTTTAGGGTTTTTAATCCGTGTATTATTAGCCGAGTGTCTGATATACACATCCCTGTGCATGAGCTGTTACTATAGAAACGATTTATAAATCATTAATTATAAATAAACCTGTGATTTACAGCTGCAGTGCTGTCCGAGCTGCTGTCATAGAGAATTCTGACCAATCACAATCCAGAATCCAGCGACTCTGAGGTGTAACGTCAGCTATGTGTGTGATATCTGCAGTGAGATGATGTGTGTGCTGTGCTGATTAATAATAATCCTCCATCACACACACACACACACACACACACACACACACACACACAGAGAGAGAGGAAGTTTAACGTTAATTTAACACACAGTTGGTCCACACGCGCCCTGGTTTTGGGAGGAGATCTACAGGAAGTGGTTTAGCTGACCGCTGATTTAACGCTGCTGTGTTTTTACATGAGCATTCTCACTTTCTGAGAAATACAGATAAAAAACACTCGAGGTTTTATATGAGGTCATGACTTTAGACTGGGTGTATTCAGTTTCTCCTCCCAGTGCAGCAGAAACATCCTGCAGTCTACTGCAAAGCGTTGCTATTTACTGTACACACTAATAGGTGTTATATCAGTGAATATCTGAGTCCCATGGAGTCTTACAGCACCGTGCAGAAGCCTCAGCCTCATGCAGTGACACGCTGTGGAGTAAAGACGCCTTCAAAGATAATGAAATTAAATGTTTCTACATTAATAAACCCTATAAAGAGCAGTAAACAGTAATAAATGCCCC
>CM074957.1:491388-502538 GCA_037577455.1 Pangasius macronema
CGCAAACATCATTGTGTAAGGAGACTCCTGTCTGACCTCCTCCGACAACTGGTCCATCACCATAGCAAACAGGAAGGATCTGTACCACTCTTCTGTAATGTGATCTATTCTGAAATCATTTGCATGCTCACTTTATAACTGTAACTGCTCTAGGATCCTTCCAGCTGTAATAAAATATGCCTTATTATTATTTTTGTGCCTTATGACAGATTTGACGTGTTGGATTGTAGTCTTGCCTTTTTTTCTTGGTGAGATTGTAAAACCCTGGGGGGCACAAACTTTTGCACTCGGCGCTAACCACCAGTAATGAACGAACCTCTATCTCTAAAAGCTCTAATGGTTTCGTCCCAAACAGCACAGTGTCAGTGCAGAATGAGAGCAGTAACACTGTGAGGAAGCGTTTCATGGCTCTTCAGGTAATTTCAGCGTTCAGAGGGAAACAGCAGCCAGTTAGCGCTTTCTCACAAACTCCCCGAAAAAACTCTCTGAAACGGAATAAAACTCTCTGATAAATGCCTGAATGTAACATGTAAATAAACACAATGCAGCATTTACCTCAATCGGACCCATTGTGTTTGAAGAACTCGGCTTATTGTGGATTTTTATCCCTGTATTTTCACTCTATACGCTTTTGTTCCACCAGTAATACGTTTGAATGTGGTCGCTTGAATATGACGTAGCTGCAGCGGGAATGTGACGTCAGCCTGCTGAACAACACACGACTACTGCTACAGCTAATAAAAATATGTATCATTTTACTATAATTATGTTATTACGTCTGTACTTCATTATAGTATAATCAAAATTGCAATTATATATTAGAATAATTTAATATTTATTAATTTTATTTAATTTATTAATATTTATGAATTATTATTATTACTCCTAACATTAAAGGAAAGCATATGCAATGCAGAAAATGTTTAAATAGAATTAATATATTAAAGAATGCAAAAAATAGTGCAAAGAAATACAGGAACATATGTGCTGCATATAATATCTAAAAACCTATAAAATATAAATATAATTAAATGAATAAGTAGTGCAAATAAGTGAAGAGAGTTATATTTTGCCCTCAAACACCTTTAAGAAAAGATGAGATTAAAAAAAAATCCAACAAAAGTTACAGATACAACCATTTATTATTTATTCATTAGTCCTTGAATTTTCCCACAAAGTGAAAGAAAAAGGCGTGTAAGCAGGACACGGTCCACTCAGTGACGGCTCTGACCATACTGACTTTATCTACACTCAGAACAACGCAGCAGGGCAGAGAGAGAGAGGGAGGGAGGGAGAGAGAGAGAGAGAGAGAGAGAGAGAGAGAGGGAGAGAGAGAGAGAGAGAGACACAGAGAGCGAGAGAGAGTGAGAGAGTGAGAGACCGGTGTATTTATTTAAAATCGAGTATTCAGGTTTTGTTGGCACGGAGAAACACGTGACGTGTGTATGGTTTTACTTCTCTCTCTCTTTCCTCACGCATCATCATCATCATCATCATCATCATCACCGCAATGAAAGTAAAAAATAAACCAAAAAACATCCCTGTGGGTAAACGTGAGTGCAGAAAATCTGAGATAATTCCTCGCTCCAGTTCGTGTGGATCATAATTTACAAATAATTTTCTGCCGGGGCTTTTTTTCTCTTTTTTCCCTCCAAAGACACAAAACAAAGGGGAAAAGAAATATACGAAGAACGCATCAGTGATGTACAGCGTGATTAACTATTTTCTCCGCCGGCAGCTCGATCTGCTCCTCGATCTCCTGGAAACAGAGAGAGAGAGAGAGAGAGAGAGAGATATTAAAGTGTATTGATGAATGACAAGTGTGCATCATGACTGCCCCCTGCTGGAGGTGTGTGTTATAGAGCATTTATTACACATTATACCAGGAGACGGCTTCAGGCAGACTCTAGATATGTAGCAAAGAGAGTGAGAGAGAGGGAGAGAGAGAGAGGGAGAAGGAGAGAGAGAGAGAAATGGAGGGAGAGGGAGAAGGAGAGAGAGAGAAAGGGAGGGAGGGAGAGGGAGAGAGAAAGGGAGGGAGAGGGAGAAGGAGGGAGAGAGAAAGGGAGGGAGAGGGAGAAGGAGGGAGAGAGAAAGGGAGGGAGAGGGAGAAGGAGAGAGAGAGAAAGGGATGGAGAGGCAGAAGGAGGGAATTTTTGAATGACTGGGTCAGTCAGATATCACTGAGAGTCTTACACTAACATTAATAAAAGAAAACGAGAGGGGAGTAGAAAAGGGATGGAGAGATAGAGGGTGAAGAGAGACAGAGACTTAAGGGGGGAGACAGACAGATAAAAAGAGAGGGATGGAGGGTGAGAAAGAGAGAAACGGTGAATCTCCTGCTCATCATCAGCGTATCACTCTCTCTAAAATCAACAGCAAGAGAGACAGTGAGGGAGAGAAAGAATGGGGAGGGAGAGAGAGAGTGAGGGAGGGAGGGAGGGAGGGAGAGTGTGATGGAGTGTGTGAGCAAGTCAGTGTGAGAGGGAGCAAGTCAGGGAGCGAGTCAGGGAGCGAGTCAATGTGAGAGGGAGCGAGTCAGGGAGCGAGTCAGTGTGAGAGGGAGCGAGTCAGGGAGCGAGTCAGTGTGAGAGGGAGCGAGTCAGTGTGAGAGGGAGCAAGTCAGGGAGAGAGTCAGGGAGCGAGTCAGTGTGAGAGGGAGCGAGTCAGTGTGAGACGGAGCGATTCAGTGTGAGAGGGAGTGAGTCAGGGAGCGACTCAGTGTGAGGGAGCGACTCAGTGTGAGGGAGCGAGTCAGGGAGCGAGTCAGGCTCACCTCCGCGCGGGGGGAGAGCGTGCGGCTCTGCGCAGACGTGCAGGAGGAGAGTAGCTGAGCGATCTGGAGTCTCTGAGCGAGTCTGCAGCTTCTCTCGGCCGACGCGGAGGACTGCAGGAGAAACAGCGTGAGCGAGAGAAAGAAGTGAAACTCCTGCGTCAGCACCGCGGCTCAGTCCGCTGCTCATCAGCACTTTTATCTACGCGCAGGCCTGAGGAGCGCTGTCCGACTCCGCCCCCTCCCCGCTCCTCGGCGCTTTTATCTACGCGCAGGCCTGAGGAGCGCTGTCCGACTCCGCCCCCTCCCCGCTCCTCAGCGCTTTTATCTACGCGCAGGCCTGAGGAGCGCTGTCCGACTCCGCCCCTTCCCCGCTCCTCAGCGCTTTTATCTACGCGCAGGCCTGAGGAGCGCTGTCCGACTCCGCCCCCTCCCCGCTCCTTGGCGCTTTTATCTACGCGCAGGCCTGAGGAGCGCTGTCCGACTCCGCCCCCTCCCCGATCGTCGGCGCTTTTATCTACGCGCAGGCCTGAGGAGCGCTGTCCGACTCCGCCCCCTCCCCGCTCGTCAGCAGAGACTCGGAAGCGTCTCAGCGCTGCTGAAAAGCTGCTACGCGCGTCACGTTTATTATTAACACACGAGTCTCGGCTGAGATTTAGTCAGAAAGTGAACTGTACCTTTTCTTCTTCACTCCCTCGCTCTCTGAAGAGGACGAGTGTCTACTCGCTGCCGCTTTCCCTTGCCTGGAAAACAAGAGGAGACGTTTTAGTTACCTCCCTAAAGCCGCTCCAGAGTCTGATCTTTTCTCGTTTTGTCTGATGATTCTAGATCAGAACTTTAGACAGGTTTAACCCCAGACACTTTAACCCCAGATGAACTTCCCGACTCGAACGTCTCAGCCGCTGACCGTCTTTACACCAGACTCAACTCCTCACTTGACACTTAAATGAGCGCAAAAATGTGAGCACGCGTGGAGCGTGCTTCAGGTGTAACGTACACGCCCACTCACCTTTTCTCCGTCTCAGAGTCGGAGCTATCAGAGGACGAGGATGAGGACGAGGATGACGAGGATGATGACGAAGAGCTGGAGCTGCTCCTGCTGTCGCTCTTCTGTTGCTTCACGACTTCCTTCTCTGCTTTCCCGTTCACCGCGTTCTCTCCTCTGATTGGCCGCTCTCGGCTCCGAGTCGTGCGCCGCTCCGCAGGCGATTGGCTCCTCGAGCGACCCCTCGAGGTCTTTCTCGGATCCGATTGGCTGACGGGAGGAGATCTGGAGCGCGGAGGCGGTTGTCTGGAGCGTTTAGGAGAATCCCGAGCGGGGCGAGGTGAGGAGGAACGAGATCGGAGCCTCTTCTCAGACTTTCTGTCCTTCTGGGGTTCAGCTTTCCTCTGAGGAGAGGGCGAGGACGAAGAGGACGAACTCGAGGAGGATGAAGACGTAGAGGAAGAAGATGGAGAGCGACGAGGAGGTGATCTTGCTTTCTTTTCTCTCTCTTTTTCACGTTCTCGTTCTCTCTCCCTCTCCTGCTCCCGCTCCCTCTCTTGTTCGCGATGTCTCTCTCTCTCCCTCTCTTTTTCCCTCTCCCTCTCTTTTTCCCTCTCCCTCTCTTTTTCCCTCTCCCTCTCCTTTTCCCTCTCCCTCTCTCTCTCCCTCTCCCTCTCACGGGACAGAGAGCGACTACTTCTGCGCCGATACGCAGGAGAAGGAGAACGACGGGACCTAGGTGGAGAAAGAGAAGTGATAATTGGCTTTGATAACTCCACCGGTTATGTTTGTTGAGGTGTTCAGGGTGCCGTTACTTACCTGTACGGAGGCGAGCGTCTGCGTGGGCTTCGTGACCTGCTGCTTCTCGTCCTCCTTTCTCGTGAGCGTGCTCTCTCCCTTTCTCCTGGCCTCCCTCTGTTTCTGTCTCTCTCTCTGTCTCTCTCTCTGTCTCGGTCTCGGTCTCGGCGCGGGGGTGGCGTCGCTCTCCTGACGGCCCGCTTCGGGCTCGGGGAGCGTTGAGGCTCTGTGCGTTGTCGTGCTGGAGAACGTGATGGAGATGGTGAAGGAGAACGTGACGGTGATGCGGCCCGTTTGGTCTGGATCTCCTCCTCCCGGGCTCTGGGTGGAGACTCCCGCTTTCTCTCACTCGTCCTGTTCTTCTCTCGGCGCTCGGGGTCCGTGGGCGTGTACCGCTCGCTCCCGCGCTCCCTGGGCTTCTCCAGATCTTTGGCGTGGGGTCTTGCGTTCTCCTCCGGACTGTACCTCCTTCGTGACGGAGGAGACGGAGGAGGGCTCGACGTCTCGGTGGGAGTGTACCTCTCTTTCCCTCGATCTCGCTCTTTCTGTCGTTCCTTCTGAGGAGACGGAGATCTCTTGTCTCTGCCTCGATCCCTGTCGTCCTTCCGGGTGGGCGGAGCCTGTGTGGATACAGGGGCGGAGCTCTCCCTCTCTGTGGGCGTGCACCTGTCTGCATCTCTCCCTCCATTCTCCTTCTCCTTCCGAGCCGCAGTCTGCGCTATGACGGCATGAGGCAGCTCTTTACTTTTCTCCTTCTTTTCATCGTCGGAGGACGAAGAGGAGGAAGACGATGAGGAAGAGGAGGATGAAGAGGAGGATGAGGAACTGTCGGAGTCGCTGTCACTGCTGCTGCTGCTGCTGTCGCTGCTGCTGCTGCTGCTGTCACTGCTGCTGCTCGAACCTTTGGATTTCTTTTTCTCCTTCTCCTTCTCCTTGCTTTGTGCTTTTTCTCTCTCTTTCTCCAGTGGACTCTTCTCCTGAGTTCTTCCCGGCCTCTCGTCCTCCCTCACCTTCTCTTCTCGTCTCTCCGCCTCGGCTCTGTCTCGGTCCGTCTTCCTGTCTCCCGTCTCCCCGTCTTTCCCGGAGCGTCTCTCTTCAGAGCGTCTCCTTTCCTTTTCTCGCTCTTTTCTCTTCGCCTCCTCTCGTTCCTTTTCTCTGTCGTTCTCTCGCTCGTTCTTCCTCATCTCCTCTCGTCCCTTTTCTCTGTCGTTCTCTCGCTCGTTCTTCCTCATCTCCTCTCGTCCCTTTTCTCTGTCACTCTCTCGATCATTTCTCTTCATCTCCTCTCGTCCCTTTTCTCTGTCACTCTCTCGATCATTTCTCTTCATCTCCTCTCGTCCCTTTTCTCTGTCGTTCTCTCGCTCGTTCCTCCTCGTCTCCTCTCGCCCCTTTTCCCTGTCGCTCTCTCTGTCATTCCTCCTCGTCTCCTCTCGTCCCTTTTCCCTGTCGCTCTCTCGCTCTTTTCTCTTCACCTCCTCTCGTACCTTTTCTGCATCTCTCTCTCGCTCTTTTCTTCTCGCCTCCTCCCGCTCTTTCTCTCTCTGCTCCTCTCGCTCCCTCTCCCTCGCTCGCTCCGTCTCTTTCTGCTTTCCGTTGGAGCGTGGCGAGCGGCGGGCAGGTGAGACAGGCGAGTCGCTGGAGCGGGCTCTCTCTCTCCGTTTATCGCTCTCTCTGACTCGACTCTGCGGGACGCCGTCTCTGTCCCTCGTTCTGTCCCTGTCTGAAGGACGTGCGGGCGAAGACGCTCTCTCCTTCTCGCCGCTGCGTCCTCTCCGCGCTCTGTCCCTCTGCGGCGAAGGCGACGGCGATGACGACGAGTCGTGTCTTTTCTGGGGTTTGTTGTCCCTCTTCCTCCTCTCGTCCTCTCGGCCTCTCTCGACGCTCCTCTGCCTCCTGTCTCTCTGTCGTTTCGGAGACGGTGACGGCGAGGACGAGTCGTTTCTTTTCCGCTGAGGAGGTTTCTCTCTGTCTCGCTCCTCACTGCGTGCTCGTCTGTCTCTCTGCTGTTTAGGGGGCGGAGACCGAGACGGAGACGGAGACGACGAATCGTGGCGCCCTCTTTGGGGCTTTTCCTTCACTCGCTCCTTTTCCCTCTCTCTTTCCCTCTCCCGGTCCTTCCTGTTTCGTTCAGGGGACCTGGAATGTCTCGAGGACCTCTGAACGACAGAGAGATCATAATTTCCCGTCAGTAACACAGTCTCGCTCACTGCTGGCTCTAACGCAGCGTCTACGGAATAACGCTCTCTTTAAACCGTACCTCTCTGACCTCCGCCTTCTCCGGACTGTCCCTGTGGCGACCCCTGCGCTCAGGAGATCTGCCCTTCCGCCCCTCATCTGCCCGGGGCACAGGCGGATTGTGCTGCTTCTCCTTTAACACCACAGGTGACCTGCTGAACACCAGGAAGAAAGGCACACGTCAATGAGCTGTTGCTATAGAAACAAGAACCATAACATTCGTTATAAATAAACCAGCCGCACTACTGTCAGAGCTGCCGCTATAGAAAACTAATCAACCAATCAGAACCCAGAATCCAGCAGCGCTCTGGTGTTTGTTTCTGATCCCCGATACCTGCGAGCCGAGCTGGACGATCCGCTGCGCCGCCGCTGGCTCTTCGCAGGGGGCGGAGTCTCGTTTTCACTACTCCTCTTCCTTTTACTCTTCTTTACATCCGGCCTGTCCTCGGACGAACTGTCAAACACACACGCACACACGCACGCAGACACGCACGCACGCAGACACGCACGCACGCAGACACGCACGCAGGACTTTAATGAAGACCAACACCAGAAATAGAACTCTGTCGCTGTGAGGAGCAGGACTCACCTCCCGCGGTCACTCTGCACTGACTGCTCCCTAAACACAAACACACAAACACACGTCACACTTCCGTAAAGAGTGCACGCGCTTTATTTCTCAGTCCTGATGATTTTCTGGAAAACGTTTATGCACCGCTCCGATTTCAGCCGGAATACCAGCAGAACATCCTGAACACTCAACAGCGTAAGTGTAATCTTTAATCAACGCACCTTTTCTTTTTCTTCGTCTTGTTCTTTTTCTTCTCTCTTCGGGGCGATGGAGAAGGGCTTCCAGAGCTGAGGAGAGGAGAGGAGACAGAGAGAATCCGTGATTAATCCGTCACTAGCGAACTGAGCTACTCTTACGTTATTCTATTGCTGTTTGTTTGTTTACCTCTCTCTACTCTTTTCTTTCTTCCTTTTCTTCTTACGGCTCTGTTTTCGAGTAGATGAGGAATCCGACTCTTCAGAATCTTCAATGATCCTGAGGAGAAAAATAAACCGTGAGCTTTGAGGATCTGAAGAGAGCGCTACCCTGACGAGCTCTACAGCAACCACAGCCTGATTCATACATCTCTCTCTCTCTCTCTCTCTCTCTCTCACTCTCTCTCCCTCTCCCTCCCTCTCCCTCTATCACTCTCTCTCTCTCTCTCTCACTCTCCCTCTATCACTCTCTCTCTCTCCCTCTCCCTCTATCACTCTCTCTCTCTCTCTCACTCTCTCTCCCTCTCCCTCTATCACTCACTCTCTCTCCCTCCATCACTCACTCTCTCTCCCTCTACCACTCACTCTCTCTCCCTCTACCACTCACTCTCTCTCTCCCTCTACCACTCACTCTCCCTCTACCACTCACTCACTCTCTCTCTCTCTCTCTCTCTCTCTATCACTCTCTCTCTCCCTCTCTCTCTCTCCCTTTCTCTTTCCCTCTCACTCTCTTACCCTCTCTCGTTCCCTCTTTCCCTCTCACTGTCTTTCCCTCTCCCCCTCACTCTTACCCTCATCCTCTCTCACTCTTTCCCTCTCCCGCTCTCACTCTCTTACCCTCTCTCTCCCTCTCTCACTTCCTCTCCCTCTCTCTCCCACTCTCTTTCCCTCTCCCCCTCTTCCTCTCCCTCCCTCTCACTCTCTTACTCTCTCTCTCCGTCTCTCACTTCCTCTCCCTCCCTCTCCCCCTCACTTCCTCTCCCTTCCTCTCTCACTCTCACCTTCTCCCTCCCCCTCTCACTCACTCACACTCTCCCTCCCTCTCCCCCCTCACCCTGTCTCTCACTCTGTGCACTCACTGATATTTCTGCTGCTGCAGCCTCTCTCTCTCCAGCCTCTCCTGTTCTCTCTTCTCTCTCTCTCGCTCTTTACGCTCGGGATGGAAAGACGAGCCGTCCACGTAGTCCGAGCCGATGCCGAACGCCTCCCTGAGCCGGTCGTTCTTCTGCTGGTTAGCGGCGGCGAGAGCGTGCGTCTCCGTCACGCTGCAGCGGAGACAAAGAAAGACCTTTAGTCATACTGAAGTGTTAAAACACCCTCAAGCTTTCATCAGATAACACAGTCAGACCTGCTGAGGCTGAACAGGAGCATCTCATAAGGGTGAGGAGGAATAAGAAGACTGTTTTCGAATGTTTTCACTGTTGATTTACAGCTCAAGCTGTTAGAACTTCTGCAGGAGAGCAAGTGCTTTAATCACTTTCTAATTAATATTACCATTAAAATTATCAGAGTCATAAGTTCACTGACGCCCGAGAAGGAACCACGATGCATTAAGAGCCAGGGGGGTGTAAACTTTTGAACAGGATGATCGGTGTTAATTATGATGATGATTAAAGATCTTATTTTTCCATTCAGTGCTGCCCTTCAGAAGCTACATGTTTCCCAGAAGACAAAATAATACCAACGTACACCGATCATCCTGCTCAAAAGTTTACACCCCCTTAACGCTCTTAACGCATGGTGTTTCCTTCTCGAGCGTCAGTGAACGTCTGCAGCTTCTGTAATCGCCGTGTTCGAGTCCCTCAGCTGTCCTCAGCGTGAAGAGTCGCATCTCAGCATCATAGAGCTGCNGGTGCAGGACCTGGAGGACTTTACTGAAGAACAGTGTGCAGTTTAACTGCTCAGGACGAACAAGAGCCTCATGAACAACTTTCACTAAACATAAACACAGCCGCTGATCATCAGGAAACACACACAGGGTTAATAATCCAGCGCGTGGAGACTTCTGAACTGGTTCCTGTGTGTAAACTCGGTTATTATTGTGTCCCGTGGACGAGATGGAAACATCTGCTGTGTGAAATCACTTATTCAGGGCCGAGCTAAATAAACAACAAACAAACATTATTAACATTTTGCAGATTCTGTGAGGCGTATGGAAACTCATGAAAACTTTCACTCTGTATTTCTGACCGTATCTAATGATTATATAAAATACAACGTTTATAACACGTCATATGTCGTGTCTCGTGTCTCAGACGTACGCGGAGATGGACCCGACGACAGCAGCGCTGGAGAAGGAGCACGAAGCGGTGAGAGCGAAACTCTTTTATCTTTAACTCGTCTCGCTGCACTGCCACTGAACAATCCGCTTTATCCAGGAGTCGATGACGTGATTCTCCTCTCAGCCTGTGTGTTGAAACTTCTTTCCCTCCAGATCACCAAAGTGAAATACGTGGATAAGATCCAGATCGGGAATTTCGAGATCGACGCCTGGTACTTCTCTCCGTTCCCCGATGATTACGGGAAGCAGCCCAAGCTGTGGATCTGTGAATACTGTCTCAAGTACATGAAGTACGAGAAGACCTTCAGATACCACCTGGTCAGTTCACACCTGAGTTAGTTTAGTTATTACACCACAGGGGGGCGCCGTGGAGCTGCGGCAGATCGACATCCGGGACTCGACCGGCTGATTAGACTACTCATTACTTTTCTTTTTAATTTTTTAAAAAATTATTTATTAATTCATTTTTTAATCTAATAATTATTCTCTCTACCAATAACAGCCTTTTTTCAGTGTTTAAATAAGCTAACATTTATTTTTCACTTATTCATTCATGTTTAATGTATGTTCTAAATTATGTTCTTTTCTAATAATAATAATAACTATGTAATTCTTTTTATTCATTTAGGGAAACAAATACTATAATCATTATTTTCCATTTCAATAACATTTGTTTATTTATTTATTTATCTAGTGATTATTTCCTTTTATATATTTATTTATTTAGATATTTGAGTAACTTAATTTTCATCATTGCTGTGATGCATTTTTATTGCAGTTTTGTTCATCAGTTTATTCGTAAATTTTTATTTTACTGTAGCGTGTTTATTGGTAGCGTGTTCTACTGTAGCGTGTTCTACTGTAGCGTGTTTTACTGTAGCATGTTTTACTGTAGCATGTTTTACTGTAGCGTGTTTTACTGTAGTGTGTTTATCGGTAGCTGGTTTTACTGTAGCGTGTTTTACTGTAGCGTGTTTATCGGTAGCTGGTTTTACTGTAGCGTGTTTTACTGTAGCGTATTTATCGGTAGCTGGTTTTACTGTAGCGTGTTTATCAGTGGCGTGTTTTACTGTAGCGTGTTTATCGGTAGCTGGTTTTACTGTAGCGCGTTTTACTGTAGCGTGTTTTACTGTAGCATGTTTATCAGTGGCGTGTTTTACTGTAGCGTGTTTATCAGTGGCGTGTTTTACTGTAGCGTGTTTATCAGTGGCGTGTTTTACTGTAGCGTGTTTTACTGTAGCGTGTTTTACTGTAGCGTGTTTATCAGTGGTGTGTTTTACTGTAGCGTGTTTATCAGTGGCGTGTTTTACTGT
>CM074957.1:507945-522945 GCA_037577455.1 Pangasius macronema
TGTGTTTGTGTGTGTGTGTGTGTGTGTGTGTGTGTGTGTGTGTGTGTGTGTGTGTGTGTGTGTGTGTGTGTGTCTGTAACCTGGTGTGTGTGAGTGTGTGTGTGTTACTGTAACCTGGTGTGTGTGTGTGTGTGTGTGTGTGTGTGTGTGTGTGTGTGTGTTACTGTAACCTGGTGTGTGTGTGTGTGTGTGTGTTACTGTAACCTGGTGTGTGTGTGTGTGTGTGTGTAGATCTTTGCAGTAGGTGAGGGTCCGTACGTGTCTCACTGTCTGCTGGGGGGAAGCGTGAAGGCTCAGATCCCCTGCACTCCTCCGTCACTGAACACACTCGCCCTGAACCTTGGCAACACTGAACACAGGGTGAGACACACACACACACACACACACACACACACACACACACACACACACACACACAGTGTGAGAGAGAGAACAGTTTAACAAACATTATATGATGATTGTTGCGACATTTTGGCTGCTGATTCATTTTCATACACACATTTAACTAATTAGTTGTTTTTGTGTTGATGTTATTTATCAGCCCTGACGGCGTAGCTGTAAATACATTTAATGACTTTAATCTTTTTAGATTGTAAAAAAAACAAAGGAACACAAATGGTCACTTAACTGAAATACACAAACAGGTCGCTGAGCTAACGTGTCTAATGTGTGTAAATAAAGAACGTGCTTTTTTTCTAATAAATCTTCTCTGTGTAAATAATAATAGTAAAAAATAATAATTTTACTATAAATAAAAATATTAATAAATCTTCTATTCCGCTAAATATTACTTTCTTATAAACACCGAGCAGAGATCAGAGGCGGCACGTGACACTAACGACTGCGTAAAATCTAAATATAAAAACATACGATTGTGAAATTGATTATTGATTAAATCGATTGATTTCAAATCAATATGGAACCAAGAACCGGTGACATCAGGGGCATTTTTATGTCATTGCCATGGCAACAACTCGGGCAGTTTAACCTGTTAACGTGACCACGATGACGATCAGACGTGAACTCGCGGTGGGTTTTTGGAATTAAAAAAAAAAAGAAGAAGAAGAAAATCACTGAAATGAATCGATGATCTGAGGAGGAAATGATCGTTTTACAATAACAACAATAACACATCAAAGCTATGTCGCTAATGCTAATGCTAACATATAAGGGACATGGTGGTGAAAAAAATGAATATGTATTTCATTGCTTTTGTCTTCTCTCACAATGTTCTCGCCAAAAACCATGCGATTTTTCTCTCACGATTTTTCTCTCTCGCAAAGATATTTGCGCAATTTTTGGCTCCGTTATCGTACCCTGAGCTGAAAGCAAAAAAAAAAACGAATGAGCGTGTTGTGTAAAAAGGTTCGACCTTTCCCACGTCGAGCGTAACGACACTCCCGGATCGGATGGCGTGATGGTTGCTCTCTCAAACGTATAAAAAAACGCTCGCTGAGACGTGAACGAGTGTCGAGTCCGTGTTTGCGGAAGAGCTGCAACGTTAGCAGGAAGGACATGACGAGTGAATAACGCAATTACACGCAAACAAAGCGTCCACTACTGACAGCGTCCGTCGTCGTTGGTCTAGCTGCAGAAGTGGTTGAAGAGCTACAGAGCCTTCTCGCTGTCCTTCTGAACATCTCGCACACTTCACGGCTTCCTCAACTTCCTCGTTTTTGTAATTTAAAGCAGCAGTGTGTAATATTTCGGAGCCCCCTGCTGCCTGTGAGTTGAATTACATACAGAATAAAGTTATGGATACGCCCTTCTCCTTCTCGCCTTTCTGGCCACGCCCCCTCTGTTTATCTAATGAGCTGCCTTTTAAGGAAAAGGGGCGAGACTGAGAGGCTGTTCGCTGACTTGGGGCGGAGCCTATTTCAGGGCTGGGGGAATGTAAGAAAATTGTAAACAGAAACCCGAAATGAAGAAACTAGAAAGATAGATAGCATAAAAATATTTCACCTGATAGTTTTTTCTAAAGAATATTTGAAATGATGTGATTTTTAAAAGTGTGGAAACATTTTTCAACATCACTAACAGCTGCTTTAAAGAGAGGATCGTTCCTGGGAGAAGGGCTGTACGATCAGTTTGTCTTTTCATCCGTGAAATAAACTTTTTTTTTTCCACTTTAAAAAATTCACCTCAGCTGAGAGAATCATCTTTTGGTTTAAAATAAAACGCATCTTTTATATCAATAACAACAACAATAATAATAATGTTTTTTTATTCACAGTGGATTTGTATAATAAAATATTTTCATACTGTTTCAGTGGTCTACTTTTTTTTATTAATGTTTACAAACATGAACAGCTCTATTGATAGAAAAATATATTAAAAAACAGTTAAAATAATAATAATAATATATGCATATAGAATGTGTGAATATTATATATAGGTTTGTCTGGAATAGAAAGCAGACAGCTGTTATTTAAAGGTTTAAAATAATGTGTTCTTGAATTATTTATTATTTAAAATTAATTAAAATTAATTATTATAATAATGATTTTTGTGAGGAAAATAGTTCCTGATTTAAAGCGAAAGCTGCTGCTGTTACCATTACGTTTTTACTGTTGTATCTCAAATGCGTGCTTGAGCCCTTCTCAAGCGCACTACTTCCGGTATTATGTAATGGCTTGGACACTTGACCTAGTGCCCTAAGTCTCCTTCAGGAAGGTAATTGGGATTGCTCCAAGTGTTCGCGCATGCGCCCTCTAGCGGTTGTTAGCGTCTTCCTAACTTTACCTCAGACTTCATTCCTGACGCCGCGCGCGCCGCAGCCCGAGGCTCAGAAACGCAAAAAAATAAAAATGACGCTTAAAAAAGCCACAAACGCAGCGATCCGTTAAACGGTGAGTGTTTATTATTATCATTATTTCCGCTTTTAACGTTTTGTTGTCGGTAAATTGACGCCATTTCGCGTGGATTGTCTCGTGACACAAACTTTAATGATCCCGGATTGGGAAAAGGCAACTCCTTCAGGCTAGCTGTAGCAGCTTAGCTTCGATTAGCTTCAGTGCTAACTCACTCTCCTGAGGAGAAAATACATCACAGAAATAAAATAAATTAAAATAATAAATAATGACCGGGATTATGACCTACAAAAATCTGTTTTTTTTAGAAGAAATAATCGTCTTTTTTAAACAGGAGTTCAGTTTGTTTGTTTGTTTTTATTTATTTTTCAGACTATTTTTTTATTTCTCTTAAATAGACAAACTGTAGTTTTTATTTTTAAATAAATTATTTCATAAATAAATATTCTTATTTATTCATTTTAATTAACTGCTCGTGATTTTGACACCTTAATTTAAACCTTTTAATTTTGAGAATCTTTACTTAATTAATAATTTATTTAATGTTTATAATTTATTATGAGCTTTTAAATCATTCCTTTATTTTATAATAAGTAAGTTTCATTATTTGTGCTGATTAACTTTTAATTTTATAAATTAATTGTTTTCTTTATCAAAAACATGATTGAATTTTATTTATTTATTAATAGTGACTTTTATGTTATATATTTAAATTATGCTTTTTTAAATTAAATTCTGAGTTTATTATAATTAAGTTTAATTATTTGTCTGTGCTGTGCTTAATTTTGTGAATTAATCCTTTTCTTTAAAAAGATGATGATTAAAAAATGTAAGTTGAGATTTATTTATTTATTTATTTAGTCTGTGATTTAGCCGCTTGAGTAAATTTTTTTTTACTCTCTTTATTTTAATTTTCTTCAAAAACACTAACATGAACCACCAAATGTTTTATTTTTTTATTTTGTAAATTAATACTTTTCAATACCAAAACCTATTAAAAAGAATTTAAATTTTTTATTTGTTTGTTAATTTATTATAAATGACTTTTAATTTACTTATCTAATTTGTTGATAAATTATATTTTAGTTATTTTATTTAATATTTTTAGTATTAAAAATATAGTATATAAGTTCTGTTTCACTGTAAACTTTTTTTTTTTTTACATTTAAATTTATTATTATTATTATTATTATTATTATTATTGTTGTTGTTGTTGTTGAATTTGTGATGGATGAATTTAAATTTTTTCTTTTATTACTTTCTTGTTTTTTTTTTTCTCAGCTGATTTATCTCTTTTTTACTTTTTGACCATTTATGCAAATTTATGCAAATGAACACAACATTTTTTTTTTTTGTACATCAGTTTAATTTAAGAGCGGGGGCGGTTCAGGGGGAAAAATCTTCCACCTCTTCCTGTTTTTCTGGAAATTTCTTGTCTGACCTTTGACCTTTCATGAGCAGGTAGGTGTGTATCTCCCACTGTTCTCCGTTCTGCTCCATCAGCTGAGAGAGAGAGAGAGTGTACAGAGTGAGTGAGAGAGTGTACAGAGAGAGTGAGTGTACATAGAGAGTTAGAGTGAGACTGTACAGACAGAGACTGTACATAGCGTGAGTCTACAGAGAGAGTGTGCAGAGCGAGAGAGAATGAGAGTGTGTAGAGAGAGTGAGTGTGTACAGAGCGAGAGAGAGTATGTATGGAGAGTGAGAGTGTACACAGAGAGAGAGTGTGTATGGGGAGTGAGAGAGTGTACACAGCGAGAGTGTACAGAGAGAGAGACTGTACATAGGGAGTGAGTAAGAGAGTGTATACAGAGAGAGTGTGCATGGAGAGTGAGAGAGCGTGTATAGAGAGAGAGACTGTGCTTAGAGTGAGTAAGAGAGTGTACAGAGAGAGAGTGAGTGTGTATGGAGAGTGAGAGAGTGTACACAGCGAGAGTGTAGAGTGAGTGAGAGAGAGTGTACACAGCGAGAGAGTACAGTGAGTGAGAGTGTGTGTACGGAGAGCGAGAGAGTGCGTACAGAGAGCGAGAGAGTGTACAGAGTGAGAGTGTACAGAGTGAGAGTGTACAAAGAGAGAGAGTGTGTAGAGTGTATACAGAGAGAGAGAGAGTGTACGGAGAGAGAGTGTGTGTACGGAGAGCGAGAGAGTGTACACGGAGAGTGAGAGTGTGTACGGAGAGTGAGAGAGTGTACAGAGTGTACAGAGTGAGAGTGTGTGTACAGAGAGTGCGAGAGTGTACAGAGAGAGAGTGTGTGTACAGATAGCGCGAGAGTGTACAGAGAGAGAGAGTGTGTACAGAGAGTGTACAGAGGGTGAGAGGGTGTACAGAGTGAATGAGAGAGTGTACAGAGATTGTACAGAGTGAATGAGAGTGTACAGAGAGTGAGTGTAAAGAGAGATTGAGAGAGTGTACAGAGAGAGAGCGAGACTGTACATAGAGAGTTAGTGAGAGAGTGTACAGAGAGAAAGTGTGTACAGAAAGAGAGAGAGTGTACATAGAGAGTGAGTAAGAGAGTCTACAGAGAGAGTGTACAGAGTGAGAGTGTAGAGAGAGTGAGTGTGTGCAGAGCAAGAGAGAGTGCTTATGGAGAGTGAGAGAGTGTACACAGAGAGAGAGAGTGTGTATGGGGAGTGAGAGAGTGTACACAGCGAGAGTGTACAGAGAGAGACTGTACATAGGGAGTGAGTAAGAGAGTGTATACAGAGAGAGTGTACACAGAGAGAGAGTGTGTATGGGGAGTGAGAGCGTGTACAGAGAGTGTACAGAGAGAGAGTGAGAGTTTACAGAGAGAGTGAGTAAGAGAGTGTACAGAGAGTGAGTGTGTATGGAGAGTGAGAGAGTGTATATGGGGAGTGAGAGAGTGTACACAGCGAGAGTGTAGAGTGAGTGAGAGAGAGTGTACGGAGAGTGAGAGTGTATAGAGAGTGAGAGAGTGTGTACACAGAGAGAGAGTGTGTATGGAGAGTGAGAGAGTGTACACAGCGAAAGAGTACAGTGAGAGAGAGTGTACGGAGCGAGAGAGTGTGTATGGAGAGTGAGAGAATGTGTACAGCGAGAGAGTGTACAGAGCGCGCGAGAGTGTACACAGAGAGAGAGTATACACAGTGAGAGTGTACAGAGAGCATGAGAGTGTGTACAGAGTGTGTACAGAGTGTGTACAGAGAGCGAGAGAGTCTACAGAGAGCGAGAGAGTGTACAGAGAGTGTATGCAGAGCGAGACAGTGTACAGAGAGTGTATGCAGAGAGAGAGAGTGTGTACAGAGAGTGTATGCTGAGAGAGAGAGTGTACAGAGAGTGTACAGAGAGTGTATGGAGAGGGAGAGTGTACAGAGAGTGTACGCAGAGAGAGAGAGTGTACAGAGAGTGTACAGACAGTGTACGCAGAGAGAGAGAGAGNNNNAGAGTGTACAGAGAGTGTACGCAGAGAGAGAGAGTGTACAGAGAGTGTACAGACAGTGTACGCAGAGAGAGAGAGAGAGTGTACAGAGAGTGTACAGAGAGTGTACAGAGAGCGAGAGAGTCTACAGAGAGTGAGAGAGTGTACAGAGAGTGTATGCAGAGCGAGAGAGTGTACAGAGAGTGTATGCAGAGAGAGAGAGTGTGTACAGAGAGTGTATGCTGAGAGAGAGAGTGTACAGAGAGAGAGAGTGTACAGAGAGTGTACAGAGAGTGTATGGAGAGGGAGAGTGTACAGAGAGTGTACGCAGAGAGAGAGAGTGTACAGAGAGTGTACAGACAGTGTACGCAGAGAGAGAGAGAGAGTGTACAGAGAGTGTACAGAGAGTGTACAGAGAGCGAGAGAGTCTACAGAGAGTGAGAGAGTGTACAGAGAGTGTATGCAGAGTGAGAGAGTGTACAGAGAGTGTATGCAGAGAGAGAGAGTGTACAGAGAGTGTATGCAGAGAGAGAGAGAGTGTGCAGAGAGTGTATGCAGAGAGAGAGAGTGTACAGAGAGAGAGTGTGTACAGAGAGTGTACGCAGAGAGAGAGAGAGAGAGAGAGAGTGTACAGAGGTGTGGCTCGGATGCTGTAATGATTACACAGGGTGTGTGTGTGTGTGTGTGTGTGTGTTTGGGTATGTGCGCGTGCGTGCGTGCGTGTGTGTGTATATCTGTGTGTCAGTGTGCGTGCGTGTGCGTGTGTGTGTATATCTGTGTGTCAGTGTGTGTGTGTGTGTGCGTGTGTGTGTGTGTGCGTGTGTATCTGTGTGTCAGTGTGTGTTATATTTAGTGCCACAGCTGGTGTTTCAATGACGGAAAAAACCCTCAATGTTTTTTTTTATAAATTCCAAGAATAAATGCAGAACCGGAATCTTTCCAGCATGGCACAGGTTTCAGCATGCCTTCTCATCAGATAACGGTGTGTGTGTGTGCGTGTGTGTGTTTATACGGTGTGTGTGTGTGTACGGTGTGTGTGTGTGTACGGTGTGTGTGTGTGTGTGTGTGTGTGTGTGTACGGTGTGTGTGTACGGTGTGTGTACGGTGTGTGTACGGTGTGAGTGTGTGTTAATGCTGCTCTTTGAACACACACGAGGCGGATGTTTGAATGGAGATTAAATAGAACAGGATTATGTGGGCGGAGCCAGAAACACTGAAGCTCACTGATTGGTCATACACAAAGCTCTCTCTTATTTCTAATCTAATCTTTCTCTGCATTGTTAAGGAGTTAATGTTGCCATTGCGATATTGCCATGACGATGAGAGGTGCCATTTTAAAGATTAAAACCTAGTAAAAATAAATTACGCGTCTAGTTTAACCTCGTACTTCCGGGTCAGCTTCTTCTTCGTCTCCGCTCTGATCCGCTCAGATCGGGCGTTTCCACCAATTCCACGAAGCCCGTCGGTAGTGTTTTACATTGTCGTTGGAATTTAATTAATTAAATAAATAAATAAATAGATAAAAGGCTGATAGGAGAAAACGGTTACCATGACAACCCTGCGTGTGTGTGGGCGGGGCAGTGAAATCAGAAATCACGATATTTTTGTTCCAATGTAATATCGTTAAAGCAGTTTTTCCAGCACTAAGCCCTGTGTTAAGTGTTAATTTCTTTTCAGATGTATAAAGCTGCAGTTTTAACATTTCAACCTGTTTGTTTGTTTGTTTGTTTGTTTGTTTTTAAGGTGAAAGCGTGAACGAGGAGACGGGGCGTGTGTAAGGAGCCGTAGGAGACACGCGAGCCTGCAGGAACGGAACAGAATGGGAACTGTTTTTGTTTTTGATGTTGTTGTTGTTGTTTTATTAGAAGAAGAGATTCTTCCCACGTTGTTGAGATGAGATCATCGGATCTGGCGTCTCCTTCCGTCTGCGCTTACAGCTGAATTCCCAAACAGCTCGTCAGGGAATTCTCGGGATATGGACAAGCGAGCTTTGCGTAAATCACTGCAGATCTGCTTTTTATTTTCATCAGAGAAGAAATAACTGTACAGTACGTGTAAAGTTGACTGACCTGTGTTTTACACACACACACACACACACACACACACACACACACACACACACGTGTATGAACTGGGATTACGTGGATTTCTTTAAACTGGAATGAACTTGGGGGAAAAATATATTTTAATGCCTGGATTAAAACTCGGAAGTGAAACAGAGAAAAGTCGGAAAGTCGTGTAACTCGGAGTCGTCTGTCGTTCAGCAGAATGGCGGGAAAAGACTACAATCATCTCTTCAAGCTGCTCATCATCGGAGACTCCAGTCAGTGGTTTTACTTTACTTTATTTTTTAATTCTCTATAAAACACTTAAGATATTATTCTGTGTTTATGGCAGTAACCTTGCGTTCACGCTGGTGAGTGTACAAGCGAGCGTACGTTTTCTGCGCACCACGTGCGACACGGAGCAGCGATTATTCCAGTTTGCAGAATGCGAATTACGACAGATCTTAAAGAAGCGAAAAAATCCGAACGGACGATGCGTCGGCTCGATCCTCCGAAGTTTCTTCAGTTCCCCGTTTACGACTTTAGTTCCTGTGGAAAAGCACGAAAGGAAAACCTCTCATTATGTTTCCTCCTTATCCCGTTATTAAACGTGTGGAGAGATGTCACGAAGAAAGATAAAGCTCGGAAGGACGTTGGCGTCTTTCGTTAGTGTGCGTAGCTAGTACGCTAGCTATCTCGCTTTGCTAATCTAACCTGAGAACGCAGCTGGGCGCGTAACACGTAAATCGCACGACTGATTGGATTTTCACGCTCATTAGTGCGGTATTTAATTCACATTTAACTCGTTAGCATCAGAAGCGATTATATGTAGCTACTACTGTTTATCATTGGAGCTTTAAAAAAAAAAAAAATTTGACTAGGCCACGCCCACAAGCATCATTGCTTAGAGTAATCAGGACGTGGGATAGGGGTGGGGCGATACGATAAATATATCACATCACGGTTCTCTGAGACGTTTCTACGATATTTGTGTTTGCGAACAAACTGCCAGTAATACAGTAGTGCTTTATTTATACAAAAAAACAGGTGTTATGATTTTAAAAATATATATGTTCATAATAAATAAATAAATAAACTACACTGAAAAGGGGGAGAAAAAAATCACGTTAACGTTTTAAATACTACGCGTTCACGTGACTCGGTCAGTAATCAGATTTCATTTGAAGTCCATGAAGTCTCTGCGTCCGTTTGGACTCACGCTACAGAGGATACGGACGTCTTCTTACACCACGCTTTTACTTTTTCTGTTTTTTCTCTTCTCCTGATTACTGTAAAAGTGCTCCAGTGCGTAACCGAGCGGATTTCTGAACCGCCGCAGGAAGTTGAGAAAAGCTGAAGTGAAACCAGCGCCTGTGTCCTGACCAGACTTTGATTGAGCCGTTTGTTTATTAATAACTCGAGTTTCTCGCTCAAAACTCCCCGATTTGAGTTTAGATGGTGTTCGAGTCGTCCCTCGCGGTGCAGAAGGCGATCTAGAGCCTAGATATGTGTTTTAAATAAACGGGATTGGGAGCGTTTGGCGTGGCGGCGAGCATCTGGCCGATTGAAACAGCGCACTTCCACTTTTAAGACAACAGGAAGGTTTCGTTGGTTTGTGTGGAGGTGAGCCGAGTTACACCACCTCTCTCTCTCTCTCTCTCTCTCTCTCTCTCTCTCTCTCTCTCTCTCTCTCTCTCTGTGTTACAGATGTTGGGAAAAGCAGTTTACTACTGAGATTCGCAGACAACTCCTTCTCTGGTGGGTTTAACGTGTGTCTGTGTGTGTGTGTGTGTGTGTGTGTGTGTGTGTGTGTGTTTATATGTTAATATTGTTATGATCTTAGGGATCTTTTTGAGAAGGTGATGTATAGCTGGTGTTGTTGCTGTCTCCTGCAGGGAGCTACATAACCACTATAGGCGTGGACTTTAAGATCCGGACGGTGGAGATCGACGGGGAGAGAGTGAAACTGCAGATCTGGGACACGGCGGGACAGGAGCGCTTCAGGACCATCACCTCAACGTAAGCTCCGCCCACAACACCGCGCCTAACGCTCACAGGGCACACGTACACGTCACGTTACACCGACCAATCCGCAGCCACCTATCACAGATCCTGTTTGTTCTCTCTCTCTCTCTCTCTCCATCTCTCTCTCTCTGTCTCTCTCTCACTCTCTCTCTTTCTCCATCTCTCTCTCCATCTCTCATTGTCTCACTCTCTCTCTGTCTGTCTCACTCTCTCCCTCCATCTCTCTCATCCTCTCTCCCTGTCTCTCCTTCTATTTTGCTCTCTCTCTCCCTCTCTTTCTCTATCTCTCTCTCCTTCTATCTCACTCTTTGTCTCTCTCTCTTTGTCTCTCTCTTTCCCTCTCTTTTTCTCTCTCTCACCTTCTCTCCATCTCTCCCTCCCTCTCTCTCTCTATCATGCGTGTGTGTGTGTGTGTGTGTGTGTGTGTGCGTGCGTGTGTGTGTGTAGGTATTACAGGAACACACACGGGGTCATTATCGTGTACGACGTTACGAATCCCGAGTCGTTTGTGAACGTGAAGAGGTGGCTGAACGAGATCTCGCAGAACTGCGACAACGTGTGTAAAATATTAGGTGAGTGTTTAGACAGACGTGTTTTCGTTCTCACGTCTGTTCTCACTTCTGTTCTCACGTCTGTTCTCACGTGGCTTTACCCACATCATACGAAACATCTGCATATCATTTGCATACTGCTCTGTGATTGGCTCGTGATCAGTCAGTGCACAGAAACCGATCATATTTAGGAAAATGGACGAGACACCTAATGAATATTAATGAGGGTGGGGGTTGTGGTTATGATTATTAATGAGGATTGGGTCTGGTTATGAATATTAATGAGGATTGGGTCTGGTTATGAATATTAATGAGGATTGGGTCTGGTTATGAATATTAATACTACAAATATTTATTATAGACTGTATATAATCTTTTTTTAAGCCTTTTGCACAGCGCTGTATGTCGTCCTGGAGGAGCGTCGTTGGGTTTCACTGTGTACTAATTATCTGTATGTGGTTGAAATGACAATAAAGACACTTGCCACCTGATGCAGTCCATCAGGAGCCTGACGAGATGCTCATAAACAGAACCGCGATTGATAGAGCAGTGAGAGACGCACCGCTCAGCCGCGTAGCTGGTCTTCATCTTCATCTTCATCTTCATCACACAGACGGTTCTGGAGCTATTCTGAAATTTACACGACCCTAAAATCCCTATTTTTAACTGTCGGCTATTAAGAGAGAAGGTCAGCGCTTTGAAACAGCAGGTAATGTTGAAGGAAGTCTGGAAGGTTCAAAGCCTCGTGATGCAGGGATGACCTGCACCTGCTGAAAGTTTAAAGTTCTCAAAGACGGGAAGAAAAAAAACCTGCAGTAACTGTCCTCAGAATTCAAGAGTGTTTCGAGAAGAACGATAACCAGAAGGTTATCTAGTGCAGGATGTGTGTCTGGAAGAGATGAGTCACGATCTGAGCTCCACGGTGACGCTCCAGAGAAGTTTCTTCTGAAGCTCTGGTGAGAAATACAACAGTGAAAGCTTCTCTGTTACAGTGAAGCCTGGACGAGGAGGTGTCGCGATGTGGGAGCGTGTTCGAGCAGCGGAGAAGATTGCAGAAAGGCCTGAAGTTGCTTTGTGAAGAGGAGCGTTATTTTCAGATGCTACTTTTCAGCTAGACGGTGCTCCTGTCCACTCACGGCTGGAGAGTGAGTGCATCAGGCTCATGCTTTGACCCGCTCAGAGTCCACATTTGGTCCCTGTGGAGAATATTTGGTTTCACATTAAACACCAACTAACCAGGAAACATTTTTCAGCTGTGTGAATCCATCCCATAATCCATCCTCTCCTTTATCTGATGCTTTAATTCGTGCTCATTTCCAGACCAGTGATCTGTTTTGCCATTAAAAACTTCACATTTTGCCATTTTGGGGTTTGTATGGAATTGAACTCTTGTGGAAGGTGTTGAACGTAACTTTTCAAGAAACGGACAAAAATAAAAACTCTCTGAAACTGAAAACCGTGAACTCAGGAGCGAAAACTTAACATTTAACACGATCTCCAAATAAACCGCCTTCTCTTTATTAGCCGTTTTCTAAGCTTCGTTTTCACTAATCGCGGTTTACGAAAACGCCGCCAGAGTCTCGTCTCCGCTCCGCGAGTTTACGTTCGCCATTCTGGCACGAACCTGTCGTGTGGGCGGGGCTTAACAGGAGGTTTACTCTCATTGGCCAGTGAAGCTTAGAAAACTAATAAGCTAATAAAGAGAACGCGGTTTATTTGAAGATCGTGTTAAACATTAAATGTTTTTATTCTCTTTGTATTTTTTTTGTTCGTTTCTTGAAAAGTTACGTTCGATACCTTTAGTTTAGTTTAATTCCATATTCGTGGCCCAGATATAATTTAGGAAATGACGTCTCGCTACAACAGCCGTGGTGATGATCCACACGTCCGAACGAACTTCCTGTTTTTATTTACCTCAGTTTCATTTATTGATGGATTGATTGATTGGTTGATTGATTGATTGATTGATGGATGTTTGTTGCAGTTGGGAATAAGAACGACGATCCGTCTAAGAAGCAGGTGGACACTCAGGACGCTCAGAGGTTTGGGGAGACGGTGGGAGTTCGAGTGTTCGAGACCAGCGCTAAAGAAAATATCAACGTGGAAGAGGTGGTTGTTGTTTNTTATTTATTTATTTATTTGTTTAAATTCCTGCAAAAAAAATCTTCCTAGAATACATTATAATTAAAATTATTATTATTATTTTTAAGATAAAGAATACATAATCCTGCTGTAGAATTACAGAAAAAAATAAACTTCCTGCTCTGTTTTTTTTAAACATATCTGAGCAGAGATGATTTTTTTTTGTTTGTTTGTTTGTTTTTTTTAAACGTATGGAAAAGTTTATTATTTTCAGCTTTAAGTTAAAATTTAGTTTGTCTTTAGGATTCAGTGTAGATTTAATTTAATCTTTTATTTCTTTAGAAATACTTTTCATTTATTTAGTATTAATATTTTAGCAGTTTGTTTTAGTTCTTGTTTTTTATTTTTTATTTATTTATTTTCCATGTTGAAAGTGCCATTAATTGTCAGTTAAAAAGACAGAAAATAATTTACGCCCATGTTTTGTTTTATTTGAATTAATTTCAGGTGAAATTTCTCGTCGAATTATTATTTGAATTATTTGATCAGATTTTATTTCTTATATGATAAGAAAATGTTTTGTAATTTTTATTTAGTTGTTTGCCTTTTTTGCTAAATATTATTAATGTATTCATTTTATTTTAAATTAATTTAATATTCTAATTTAAGTGATTAATTTATTATTATTATTATTATTATTATTATTATTATTATTATTTTAACATCTGGTTGCAACTTCACACTAAACAGAATTATTCCTGAGTCACTAATTTATTTATTTAAAAAAAAAAACTTTAACATCCAAACATTACCATTCTTAAATAATCATGTTTCGTTTTATTTCCTTGTTCTATTTTTAATCTCGTGTTTTAACTTTAGTCCAGCTGGTTTTAACGTTATGCAAATTAGAAGTAGAAACCGGCGACCAATCAGATTAAAGGAGAGATTTCCACTGTTCTTGCGCAGAGCTTCGTCCGTGAGACGTGGACAAAAAATTAGAAATTAGGAGGGAGGAACTCACACCTCGTGTGTGTGTGTGTGTGTGTGTGTGTGTGTGTGTGTGTGTGTGTGTGTGTGTGTGTGTGTGATGATGCTGCAGATGTTCATGGCGTTTACCCACATGGTCCTGCGGGCGAAGAAGCAGAGCCAGAGCCGAGCGGAGCGAGAGCGGGAGAGAGAGAAGGACACGGTCCACATCAACGCTCACCGCGACCGCGACCGGAGGAAGAGAGGGAAGAAATGCTGCTGAGCACCGAGAGAGAAATGAACGCTGAGGAACCGCGGTTCTCCGCCTCACGTTACGTTTCGCATTATGTTTATGCGTGACTTTGCACTGATGAGAGGAACTGGAACTGGAACTGGAACTGGAACTGAACCTGGAACTGGAACTGGAAGCCACAATAAAGTACCCAAATGGTGTTTTTTTTGTTTTGTTGTTTTTTGTTTTGTTTTTTTACAAACATCTCAGTATAATTTTATGACTAAAATGCAGTCGGTGTTATTACACTGTTATTACACTGTTATTACAAATCTAATCAACGAGCCATTAACAGAGCTGATGTGATTCGTCAATGTGTTTATGTCCGATTAAAAAAAAAAAAAAAAAGTATTGATGAGCCAAGTCATGCGTCCAAATTAATCATTAGCAATAAATTACTGTTTTAAAAATGCACTATATTTTTGGTGTCTGTGTCCTTTATTTATTTATNTATTTATTTATTTATTTATTGTTTCATGATGTAAACAGATGTAAATATTTACACTCAGGTCCATAAAGTTCATCATTAATTAAATCTTTGTTTTTAACGCTTGGCTGTAAATCCTTTGCACTCAGTGACCTCCTGATTTGTGGAGCTCTCAGACATGAGCAGATGCTGGGTCTCCTCCCTGATGAAGCTCTGCCAGATCTTCGCTGCAGCTGGCTTCACTTCCTGTTTGTTCTCATGCCGCTTTGTCTTCAGTTTTACTTCCAGCGCGTGAAATGCGTCTTGGTTGGATTCAGCTCGGGTGGATTGACTCGGCAGAACGTTCCACTTCTTCACCTTAAAACAGTCTGGGGTTGCTTCTGATGTTCGCTTCAGGTCTTTGTCCTATTGCGCTGTGAAGCTC
>CM074957.1:540618-552138 GCA_037577455.1 Pangasius macronema
TCTCTCTCTCTCTCTCTCTCTCTCTCTGTCTCTCTCTCTCTGTCTCTCTCTCTCTCTCTCTCTCTCTCTCTCTCTCTGTCTCTCTCTCTCTCTCAGTGTAAGACAGTGATCTGTCCTATGTCAGGTCGTCCTCTGAAGATGAGTGAGCTGATTCCGGTGCGTTTCACTCCACTGGACCGCAGTCTGGACAGAGTGGCCCTGCTCACACGCCAGGTATCTCACACACACACACTCACACACACTCACACACACACACACACACGCAGCAGGCCACAGCAGTGTGTAAATCACAGTGAGCTCTACTGGGACTGAAATGATCAGACAGGAAGTTATAAGCACACGCTTCTTTCTGCTGTTTAACTCGCTGTTATTTTCAGGACCGGTACGTGTGCGCAGTGACCAACGACACGCTGGGCAACTCCGTGCCCTCCGCAGTGCTCAGACCCTCGTGAGTTATCTGTCTGTCTGTCTGTCTGTCTGTCTGTCTGTCTGTCTATCTGTCTATTTAGTATAATTTCTTTTTATTTTAATATCTTTTTTAGACACTTGTTTGTTTATATTTAGTGATGGGGAAATAATGCTTTCCCAGGTTTACAGCCATCTGTCTCTTTCTCTCTGTCTGTCTGTCTTTCTTGCTCTCTCTCTCTCGTGCTCTCTCTCTCTCTCTCTGTGTCTCTTTCTCTCTCTCTCTCTCTCTCTCTCTCTCTCTCTGTCTCTCTCTCTCCCTCAGAGGAGCAGTGGTCACTCTGGAATGTGTAGAGAAGCTCATACGTAAAGATATGATGGACCCCGTGTCTGGAGACAAACTGAAAGAGAAAGACATAATAGTCCTGCAGCGGGTGAGTGTGTGTGTGTGTGCGCGAGTGTGTGTGTGCGCGAGTGTGTGTGTGCGCGAGTGTGAGTGTGTGCGCGCGAGTGTGTGTTACAGTGTAGTACTGAGTGCCGGAGTGGTGAGATGGAGCGGAGTTACTGTCACCACCAGGAAGTTGATTATTTTCCTCTAACAGCACGTCCCTGAGTGTTACACTTTTTACTTAATTAAAGACCCACTCTTAATACTTTTTATCTGTTTATAGTTACATTTAATATTGTGGAATATTCAGGAAACAAGTTCTCTCTTTAATTCAGAAAACTGAAAGCTACATCTTTACCTTTACCTTTTGTGTGTGCGCATGTGCGCGCGTGTGTGCGCGTGCGCGTGCGCGTGTGTGTGTGTGTGTGTGTGTGTGTGTGTGTGTTAGGGTGGGACGGGATTCGCTGGCTCTGGAGTAGGTCTCTGTGCTAAAGAAGCTCGACCCGTCATGCAGGCGTGAGATCCAGCGAGAGAGCCGCGGTGTGTTTACTTCTCCTTCCTCTTTCTGTCTCCAGTTTACACACGATGAGATTTAACCTTAAACTTCAGCATCATGCTCCAGATGTTCCAGATGTTCCACAGCTGCAGTGTAATTATAAATTAACTCACGATACAAACAGCAGGTTGATTTTTTTTTTTTGTTTGTTTTTTTTGGCTAAATGCATTAGAGTCTCACTTCTCATATATTTTTGTTTGTTTGCTTTTGTAAAATAAACTTCATTTCCACACAGATGCTGCCAGCTGAGTGCTTTTTGTTAAACTAGAATGAGATCATCAGGAGATCATCAGAGGTCAAAGTTCATCATGTTCTCTCAGTAACAGAGTGCCGTAGTCTGTGATGGTGCTGATTTTAAACACCTCCACTTTGTCCATGATCTCGCTGACGGAGAGACGACCGTCCTGAAACACACACACACACGCACAGAACACACCTCAGTGCAGGTGACAGGTGTGAAGAGAAGCTGTAGAACCCCTGAAGAGCTTTTTTCTTGTTTCCTCAAGAAACAGATGATGTATAAATGTTTAATAAATAAAATTCAGTCCTGAAGTAAAAGGGCAGCTGACGATTTCACGTTTAAGCCGTAAAAATGATCAGCGAACTGTGCGCAGAATATTTAGAGTGAGTAGATTAGAGCTGGGCGATTATTGCAAAAAAAAAAAATCATTTATGAATGATTACGATTTCGATTTTTTTGTACGCAGGTATTAGCTTTAGATGAATCGAGACGTTTATCAGGTTCCGAAGGTCGAGTTTTTGCTTCGTATTGGTTTAAACTCTTAAACAGCATTTATAGATGATTTAATTAAAAAATGAATCTCGATTAGATTCTTAAAATCGCATTAAAACATGAATTAACTGAATGAATCCTGAAAATCACGCAGCACTAAAACCGATGCCAAAAAAAATAAATAAACGCAATTCAGTCGTTTTGTTTTTTGCGTTTTTATGAAAATCTCTATTACAATCTGGAGTTTAGCAAACAAACCAAAAAAAGTTTGGAAGGCTGCACATTTTTTTTCTATATTTACATTTGCGGTATTTTGATGATGTCGTTCTACAAAAAAGTACGTGGAAAGATGTGGAAACTGGCCGTTAAATTTACCCTCAGCCACAAATCCAGATTTATGAATATGCAAATAGGAAAGGCGGAATAACTACACGATACGTTTGCGTGTAAGATAACGCTCACGTTTATAACACGCATTTTCAACACCAAGTCACATCATCGTTTTAGATAATTGGTGTTTTTTTTAAAGCTAAAGATATCAGTAATTTTACTTAGCGACATCAAACTTTGCTCATATGAAGCCCCGCCCCTCAAATTAGCCCCGCCCCTCAAATACTGCGAAAAGCTGTTTTAAATACCTCAGGCTTTTTATATTCAGAGGGATGTTTAAAGGTGCAGTCTGTAAAGGGTCCACTTCTAAAAGTGTTTACAGACCTGTAATTAAAACACCTTAAAACACCGTAAAACATTTTTATAGCCTGTAAATTAGCTCCGCCCCTTCGTCTTAGCGACAAACCTCACAAGGCATTTGCTGTATGAATAGAAAGTGAAGACGTCACTGCAGTTCTGCTCACAGACAGCAGAGGGCTCTAAACATTACACACGGCACCTTTAAAGGCCTGACCGCGTTCACACTGCGTTTAATCATGAAACCAGCGATGAGCTCGGGTTCTGAAGCTGCCCTGTTACTTCTGAAACTCAGTGTAGTGCGAACAGGAAAATTCAGAATTAAAACACAAGAATTAAAAAAACAGATTTGGCTTTATTTGATTTGGAATTCACAGAGAAATGTTTCACCAGTAAACAATGACAAAAGCGTGTCAACTTCCAAACACCTTCTGTCCTTCTCTATACCTCCCTCTCTCCTCTCTCTCTCCTCTCCCTCCCTCTCTCTCTCTCCTCTCCCTCTCTCTCTCTCCCTCTCTCTCCTCTCCCTCTCTCTCTCTCCCTCCCTCTCCTCTCCTCTCCCTCTCCCTCTCTCCCTGTGGCTACGTCCACATTAATCCGGATAGGTGTGAACCCTGCATGGCTTTGGCCTGCGTTATTTCCTTCAGGCGTTTATTTAAAAATACAATCTGAAGGTTGAACAAAGTGACATTACGCTTTAACAAAGCCATCAAACTGGACAGCAGCCACAACAACTGCAGCTCAACATCGTCCACCATCTTGTTTGTTTTGAATCGAATGGGTCACATGACCGTGTCACATGACTAAAGATACCTCATTGTTTTTGGACATGTCCGTTTCTCAGCCCACACTACACCTATTTTTCTACGTTATCCAGGTGAGAGCGCATGTTCGAAAAGTTTGTTTTCGCTGGAAAAACTGCCAACTCGGAGTGGACGGAAGACCAAAACGTAGAGAAAAAGATGCGTTTTCAAATTTATCCGGATTAATGTGGAGGTGGCCGGTGAGCGGTCTCTCTACAGGTGGTGCGAGATGTCAGGCAGCTGTGGTTATTGTGTGTTCGGTGTGTAACAGCTCAGTTCAGCCGCTCGGCCGTTTCTTCAGTGCGTAACTCTGGTGCGTTAATCAGCAAACACAAACTGATTCCCGAGTGTGGCTGATCCCTGACCCTGACCCTGACCGTGACCCTGACCCTGACCCTGATCCTGACCGTGACCCTGACCCTGACCGTGACCCCTGAGGTCCTCCTGAGCTTCTGGGTTTGGGTGGAGAGTGTAAACACAGTGTACAGGTGAGGAACCTCACAACAACCTCTGCTGTTAATGCTGTCACGCCCTCCCCAATCATACCTCTCATATTATATAGATATTTTAAGTTCTGCATTATTACAGCTCCCCCTGGTGTTTCAGACGCCTTAAGTCACCGTTTACAGATCTAACAGCCGTGTCCATCACAGCTACATGTCTCCAGCCCCAGATTTATCTTTTAAACGTCTTCCTGAATAACACGTTCGCGTGACAGACCTGCCAACCATCGACTTTCACAAATCTAATGTCTCACGTCTCTCGTGGGAATCGTGAAATGTTTCTACACGTCGGACATTTTCATGAAATCCGCTGCTCAAACTGTTTGAACATCGCAGGAGAGCGAACAGCGTTTTTTAAATCACTTTTTTGACCATTTTCAGTGGCGTCCCTAATAAACGTATTTAACCGATGTAAGCGGTGTACGTGTGTAACGCTAGCTGAGTGGAACACACACCGATGGTTTATTTCACATTCTGGTTTGCCGGGACAGAAATGCGAGAGCGTCGCGTCAGCACATCTTTCAAACGGGAAAACTGGAACGTAAATATTTTAACATTTTTAGCAAATAAACATTTTTAATGAACTTTTACAGAATGGAACGCAGCACTGAAACAGCGCAGGAGTGGGAGGAGCCAGTGGCTGATGATGTCACGAGTCAGGAAAATGTCCCTTTTTTTGTTGTTAAAAGTGTAGCGGTGTTATTTTTAATCGTTTCTATTTAAATGGTGTCACAAACTGTTTCTGTGGCGTCTCACCTGCACGGAAGCATCAACCACACTCGGGGAGTCAATAAAATGTGCTGTTTTGATCCCACTGCACAAGTGTGTGTGTGTGTGTGTGTGTGTGTGTGTGTGTGTGTGTGTGTGCACAAGTGTGTAAACTTGGTTTTTAGTGAGTAAAATGTGTGACTAAATAAATACTATCTGTTTCAGGTAAACTGAAATTCCCTCTCAGCATCCTTGACCCAATCACTTCTGTTTTGACCCCTGACCTTTAGCTCCGCCCCTAATAATCTAACCCTCCCACTCGTTAATGTAAAACGTAAAATGTAAAACGTTAACTTCTTTTCATTGTGGAATGAAATTCTTATTCCCCCCCTCTGTATGTTTAAATCTTTGACCCCTGACGCTTTTCTTCAGATGGGATGAGATCAGATCAGAGCTCGTCATGTTTCCTCGTCAGATCTTCTCCGTAATTAGTCGCTTGGCTCCCGACAAACATGTTCCAGTTTTCCAGAATCTCTGCCTTGGAAATTTTCTCGTCCTGATTGAGCGTTGATTGATGGAAGGTCCATTGGTTCAGTGATGAGGATAATTAAATTAAAAGGTAAAGGATGGAGGGATGAGGAGAGAGAAAGAGAATTAATTACATTGTTAAGTGTCGATTAAAGACTTGATTAAAGCGGTGTGTTGATTATGTTAATGAGTTGAGGATGCGTGATGTGGCGCTGAAGGGGTTAATGGCGTGGACTCACGTTGTTCTTGTCCGTCTCGTGGATGAGATGTCTGGCCTCGTTGTCTGTGTGATCCACGTCTCTCGGCAGGATCCAGTGAGCGACTTCATCAGCGTCAAGGAACCCGTCCTAAAGAGATTCAGCTTTATTACATCTGTAAATCTTTTTTTATCTTATGACTTTCACCCTGTTAAAGTTTATGAAACAGTATTTACGTGGCTTTAAACGTGCAGACGTTCAGGACACTCTCGCTCAGAGTGTAAACCTTATTAGCAACGATTCGATACGTGACCATCTTTCCTCAGAACGTGCGTCGGCCGGCGTTAACTCTTCAGCGATGGCGTAGAGGAGGACTATTTTATAACGATCAGAGTTATACATCACCGTGAGAACCTGATTTACGCATCAGTTTAAAAACATTAATCTTTTTTTTTCTCCTTTTTGGATAATAATCATTTCATGATTGTTGATCGATCCATCGATTTCATCTTCACCTTTTAAATCGATGCATGGCTCCACACCTCTAACTTAACTCAGGGCTTTAATATAAGGACCAATCACGGTCCAGTATGCAGAAGACGGCCCTATGATAGGGAGGGGGCGGAGCTACTGCAACCAGCCTTACAGAGGAGCTTTGAAATGATCTGATTATCACTAATGTGGAAGAATGTTTAAGCGTTAAAATTATTTGCTTATTAGAAATGAAAAATCGAAATATTAAACGTGACTGGCAAGTGTTTTTTTTCCCCCTCATGAAATATAGAAAACAATTTTATTAAAAACATAAAAAGATGGAAGCTATTAACAGCAGGCTTGAATCTGAAGTTTTGAGTAAGTAGAAAATATCACCATTTCATTTTGAATTATCTTTAATAGTGTTTTTATTGTTTATGTAAGTTTCTGTTCATTCCATTCATTCCATTCAGTCTGACTTTCTCTGATACAATCTGCATCTCAGTACACGATTAATGAGGAGAAAAGATTCATTTAAAGCAGCGAAGGATCTCTTACGACAAATTACAGGCCACGCCTCCTTCACTTAGACTGACAGGTACAGAGGCCACGCCTCCTTCACTTAGACTGACAGGTACAGAGGCCACGCCTCCTTCACTTAGACTGACAGGTACAGAGGCCACGCCTCCTTCACTTACTCAGACGATAAAGGCCACGCCTCCTTCACTGTAATCTCTCTCTCTTTTTTTTAATCTGTTTGCTGTGTGTGTGTGTGTGTGTGTGTGTGTGTGTGTGTGTGTGTGTGTCGTGAGCAGTGTGCGATTCTGAATCAGTCTTTCACGCTGTGAGTTTTCTCCTGATGCAGGTGATGACACACACCTTGTTGTTGTCTCTGTACTCGGAGAAGTGTTTCCTCTCCGTGGTCACCCACTCGGGTTCACTCTCGCCCTCCTCAGGGGTGAACATGTCGCCTGGAGAACACACACACACCGAGTTACACACTCGCTCAGGTCTGCACGTGATGCCTCACGTTTGTTTTCCCACACGCTACTCTAGAACTCACCGATGTACTCCTCTAAATTGACCTTGCCGTCTCCGTTCTTGTCGATGTCCTCCATCGTCTCCTGTTAGGACAGAACGAATAAACGCTCATTAGAGGATGACGGTGAGGATGCTACCTGTCAGCTTAGCCAACATCAGTGATCAAGAGGTTGTGGTTGCTACGGTAACGTGTTTCTGCATGACCCATCACCTGCACTACAACGCTCTTCATGTAGTCGAACTCCTCTGGGTGGAGGAACGCAGTGAACTCCTCCCTCGTCGCGATGCCGTCTCCGTCTTTATCCGCCACCTTGAACCTCCGCTGGTCTCGAGCGTGCATGGCTTTGTACGACTCTCTGTCTTCCAGATCCTCAGACTCATCATCTAGGACAAAAAAAAAAAAAGAGAACAAAATCACTGCATCACGACTCTAAAGCATGTAACTCAAAAAGATCAGTTGTTTAGAATGTGAGGTTTTGGAAAGACATTTTTTAATTCAAGGAAATTCAAGGCCACCATTTTTCCTTCAGACGCCAGAATTCGGCGTGTGCGTGATCCTCACCCAGGAACGTTCCGTAGGTGGTGTTCTTGTACTCGATCCAGGAGATCTTGCCATCCGTGTTCTGGTCGTACTCCTTCCAGTGCTTGTTCACGTTCTCCTCGATGTATCTCCTCTGCCTGTGTTTGATCCAGTAGTGCAGCTCGGCGTGGCTAACGAAGCCGTCCTTATCCGAGTCGATGCGGTCTACGATTTTCCTGAAAGATGGAAATTAAACACACGGAGAGTTACAGCGGAAACAGGATGAGTGTTTTAGATCGAAAGGCGTTGTGAGGAAGGCTGCGTACCCGAGTCTAGCTTTGCTCTCCTCAGGGGTCAGCTGGTCGAAGGTCTTGGCTTCCTCTTTGCCCAGGAAGGCCTCGTGGTCGTACTGGTAGCCGTGAGCGTCGTCGTGGGCGTGGTCGCTCAGATCACGCTGGTGGTGCACGCGTTTCTCCTGAGGAGGCACGGCGAGGCCGAGCGCCAAACACACCGAGAGGATGAACAACTGCATTTCCTGTACACACACACACACACAGACATGTAATGCGTTGTGTGCAAAAGTTTGTACACCCCATCACTTCTGCATAGATAACACTCCTCTGTTTTTATCACCATAAACAAAACTCCCCAATAATGAGATGATGATAATTCAATACATCAGCCAAAAGTGAAAGAAGGATAGTTTGATAAATAAATGTAAAATAATAAAAAAAGAAATCATTGATCATAGAGAGAAGAATATGGAGACTTAAGAGCTGTTATAAGATATGAAAGCAGTTATAAAGGCGGTTATTAAGCTAAAAGGTGAACATATAAGTTAAGAGAATATTTTATTTTATTTCACAAACCGATATAAACTTTATAAATTATTTTACATACACTGTCTATTTTACTTACTTGTGTAACCTTACACATGAATTGTCTTGTTTCTATAAATCAGACATTTCTGATGTCCTGTGTAAGGTTGTCTTAAGGGTGTGCAAACTTTTGCACTCAATTGTAGACAGAAATAGACAAAAAAAACTTTAATTATAGATTTTGATCTTGATTCTCTCCCTAGTGAAACCTTATTAAATGACTTTTACAGACTGATTAGTGCATGTAAATAAATGTTGTAGTCATACAGAAGTGTTCTGTTCAAGCAGATTGAAAGCCACAGAAAAAAAAAAAGATTTAATAAATTTAACTGAATTTAATTCTGGCACTGACAAGTGGAGAATAAATCACGACACCTCACTCCATGTCTTCAACACACAGTTACTCAGTATTGAGGTGTAAAGCACGCAAATGTGTGTGTGTTTTTTAAATCAAGCAGTTATTGTTTTAATCATGCACGATATTAAATTAAATCAGATCATAAGGATGCGGTAAAAGGATGAAACGCCCCTGAAACTTTTCACACAAACTCAAACTGAGCTGCAAAAACACGAGAGAAAAAACACAACTAATCTTTATCTGTATGCAGATTAATAACTCTAGTACATATGATCAAAATATAAATATAAATAAACGCACCGAGAGTCGCGAGCTTTTATCCCTCTGACTGCAACACGCCACTTCTTATTATTTCGTGTCGCGTTGGCACTCTGCCTCTTTAAATCGCGCGCAGGAGGGGGCGGTCCTGAGCGCACACGTCACTCCCAAACCCTCGTACTGACACACACAGTGACCAATCACAGATCAGCAGTGGGCGGTCCTGTTCGAATCGTGAACGCGACTGGCTATGAGACGCCACGTTGACACGCGAACGCGCATCTGAAACTGTAGCGGCGCGAGCGTACGGGACGTGCTCGCGTGTGTGTGTGTGTGTGTGTGTGTGTGTGTACACAAATCGCAAACCCCCCCCCTCTCCCCCCGGGGTTAGCTCAGGTGTTCGCCTGACTAAAATTCATCAACTCGCTAGCTTTGGCTTTGCACTAGTTAGTATAGATGAGTTGTTAAGTCATGTAAATTTTATATAATTTAAATAAAGATATCATACCGTAAGTCATTTATTTCGAAGTGATTGACTGACACTGCCTGTTAGCTTAAGCTAGTTATCTTAGTAACGATTAAAATAGATTTATTAGCATTAGTTGTAGTTAACAGCGGTTGCAAAAGTATTAACCACACACACACACACACACACACACAGTCAACTCTGTCCTAATATTGTTACCTTTGTTTTTGAATATATTTTTCAGGTTCCCAAAACGATACACGGAATAAGGCACATAAATATCTACCTAAATAGGGTCCTTTCTCCAAAGACTTTTTCTTTTTTTAATACCACAGTTAATTAAATCGTTTCAAATAACAAACAGGCATTAACTCATAATCACTTTTAAACACATTAACAATACGACCAAGCAGCATTTTGTAAAAAAGCATAATAATAACCTAATAAATAAATACATAAATAATAATAAATAATAATAAATATAAATAAAATTTAAAGAATAGATAGATAGATAGATAGATAGATAGATAGATAGATAGATAGATAGATAGATAGATAGATAGATAATTTAGCAAACTTTAAGGCACTCCTCATTTTTAGTTTTTTTAAGGATTCAAAAAAAATGTAAATAATTTTTAAATGCCACAAAACATAGAGAAACTTTAACAAATCTACATTTGTGTAGGTAATACTTGGCTTTAATCGACATATTATTACACAAATATTGAATGTTTTTGTTGTACAAAAAGACACCAAATTTAACAGGTGATAGTCAAATGCAGGTATTACATTTTTTGTTTTCAACCACTCATACAATCTGTCCCAAAAGGACTTAACAATCATACAATTATAAAAAAAAAAAGATGTTTTTGAGATTCAATATCATTTTGACAGAATGTACAAACATTGCAATCCAAATTAAACCTTACTCTTAGGAATTCTTTACATGGATAAATATCGTTAATTGTTTTGAAATGTACTTCTTTCATTTTAGGTAACAAAGGAAATGACAAGTATCTGGTTCTAACTCTGATAGTGTCTACTTTTGAAAACCTTAGAGATACAACTCTACTTTTAACAGGAAGAGGAAAATATTATTTTGTAATAAGTGATCTCAAAACCTTGTTATTACATTTTTCATCCAAGAAATTATACTTATCAATAAACAAAGTCAGAGGTGTGGGTATTATAGAAGAGTATTGTAATATACCTTTAATTAGATTTCTCAAAGCTACAGGAATACAATACAAATTAAATTTTATCTTAAAATTATCGTAACTTAATATATTACCATCATCATCCATTAAATGGATTACAGCCCAAACTCCCTTTTCCATTCGGTCTTTGTAAAATAAAGATTTCCTTGTATGTAAAATACATCTGTTATTCCTCCAAAGACTACATAAACAATAATTACCTGGAAGCTACACAGCAAATTAGGAGTTTTATTTATTATTCATTTATTTTTCAATTTTTACTCAGTCATAGATTAAAAATTAAACCTGTCTGTAGATTTGTACTCACTAAAAACAATAAAACAGTAATAATCATACACATTTTGCAAATATTTCAGCACTGAAGAGGTGACTAGCCCACTTTCCATAGAATTTTCTAGAACAGTTTTCCTGAGGTACCACAGAACTGCACATTGGGCTGTTTTTGCAGCTTTGGCACAGCTGACTCAAGTCATTAACACAATAAATGATTTATTTATGATGTTAAACAGGTGTTTTAGTGGGAAAAACACTGCAAATGAGCCCAAGTCTGTTTCCTGTTCTCTTCATTTTCTGGACTTCTCTGTGTGAATGGGATTAATAATGCATTGTGTAGTTTTATTAAATACCAGCTTGATGAAATCTTACAAGTTTTATTGTCTTTCACCTTCACACTTTCACAATCAGACCTCGAAAACATGCTCTATTTATCTTCTTATTATTCAGTTCTTCTTCTTCTTTTGGCTTTTCCCTTCAGGGGTCTCCACAGCGAATCATCACTCTCCACCTATCCCTATCTTCTG
>CM074957.1:658121-673121 GCA_037577455.1 Pangasius macronema
AAATAAATAAATAAATAAATAAATACAGAACAGCGGATTCTCCAGGAGACCTGAAACAACCAAACAGCTTATTTCTCCAAAAAAAAAGAATGTTTGGTTCTGTTTGGTTCTGTTTGTTCCTGTTTGGTTCTGTTTGGTTCTGCTTGGTTCTGTTTGGTTCTGCTTGGTTCTGTTTGGTTCTGCTTGGTTCTGCTTGGTTCTGTTTGGTTCTGTCTGGACGACATTCCTCTAAGACACGTCACACACTGGAATAAGGACATTAACTGTACAAACCTTCCTCTTTCTTCAAATTCACGGATAATTACGTAAAGGCCCTGAGGAGACGTTCTGAGGAAACCCTCCTGACTCAGATCCAGGAGGAAGGAGTTCCCTTCAGCTCCCACGCAGCGTCGCCACGGTTACGCTAAATATTGAGAGCGAGCCGGAGAAGAAATCAGATTCATCTGCATTAAACCACAGACCACAGACACAGACAGACCGAGGACCTGCAGATTTTTACAATAAAACTCTCTCCATCTGTGTGTGTGTGTGTGTGTGTGTGTGTGTGTGTGTGTGTGTGTGTGTGTGTGTGTAGGAAACTTTGCTGTTATGCTGCCTTGGTTTCAGCACAATAATGATTTTTTCCACCAAGAGAGTTTAAACTCAGTCTCCAGGAAGGGCTTTAATCTACGAGGCTCTGTGATCATAGAAAGAAAAAATACAAAAGAAAAAGTAAGTAAGTAAGTAAGTAAATAAATAAATAAATAGATAAATAGACCTGAAATTGTACATAAGATCTAAATAAATAATTCAATCTTCCTTAAAATAATTCAAACACAGCACTTAAATATTCAACCAGATGATGTTTAAGAATGCTTTACTCCATGAGCTGATTATTTCCAGGAGCTCTCTGCTCTTGAAACGTAGGTAAACAAAAGATTTTGGAGAGGGAGCAAAGTGTGAGTAAATAAATAAGTAAAGATTGAGCTTTCTCTTTTTGTGATCAGTATCACATCATTTAGTCTTTTTTATTTTATTACTTTTATTCATTCACAAACACAAACAGGAAACCACTGGAACGCAGCCTAACGTTCATATAACGTTCATCTAACACTCATCTAACGCTCATAACTTTTACAGAACCTTTACCTTTACGCTCATATGAAGTCCATCTAAGGACAGGTGCTAAAGGTGCACGAATGTTAGATGAGAATTAGACAAACCTAAACAAGTGTTAGAGAAACGTTAGAGTTTGCAATCTATTTGCAATCGATTTGCAATCTATATTTAATGTAGTACAAATGAAAGAAGACACAAGTACATTTTGAAAATGGAGGACTTTCCTTAGATAATAAACCCTCAGGGAAAACCCTGAGCAGCACACAGCAGAGAGAGGTGCAGATTTAATCCAGGCCATGAGTGAGGAGTGTCAGAGCGCCACCTGGTGGGCATTCAGTGTATCGCTCTCACTCACACTGTCACCTGAACCTGTGCTCAAACTGTGCTGGATGACTGTTTACAGCTCACCTGCAGGATGGAACAGCTTGTGGATGAGAGAGATCAGAGGAGAACGGCCAGACTGGTCTGAGCTGCCAGGAAGGATATAGTAACTCATACAGTATAATCACTCTTTACAACCGTGGTGAGCTGCAAAGCATCTCAGCATGCACAAAACATCAAACCTTGCACTGGATGAGCTACAACAGCAGAAGACCACATCAGGTTCCACTCCTGTCAGCCACAAAGAAGAATCGGAGGCTCTCGTGGGCACTGACTCACTGAAACTGGACAGCTGAAGAACAGGAAAAAAATCACCTGGTCTTTTTCCAGGCTTCAGTTATGGAACCTGATGTGGTCTTCTGCTGTACATCGAGTAGTAGGTGGGGTTCCCAACTCCACAACAAGTAAGACTCTACTAAGTTTGGTTGTTGGTACAATTTCAGACAGAGATCTTCATTCTGGTGTTTGCTGTGAACATTAACTGAAGCTCTTGACCTGCTTCTACATGATTTTATACACTGTGTGCTGCCACATGATTGGCTGATGAGACAACTTCATAAAGGTGCAGGCGTTCCTAATAAAGTGGACAGTGAGTATATGCTGACCAATCAGAATCCAGGATTAAGCAGCGGTGTGGTGTAATGACTTATATTTGACTTGATCCAGTGAGAGCCTCCAGTCTGCAGAACGCACACCTGACCAGCTTTCTGGAACTTTCTCTGCCACTAAGTGCACGTTCCTCGCCATCCATCAGAGGGAGAATGAGCTTTTTACTGTGGCCAGAAAACACGGTGAGAAGGAGGAAACGACAGCCAGAGAACCGCTCTGCTCAGCGAGTGCTTCATCACCTGCAGAAGAGCAGATCTCCTGGTGAGATGATCTCAGCAGTGCATGTACTAATGAGATCTGTAATAAGATCTTAATAATAATAAAAATTCAAGTATTTATAATATACATTTTGTTAATCCATTTATTTCTGTAAAGCTGCTTTGCGACAATGTCCATTGTTAAAAGCGCTATACAAATAAAACTGAACTGAACTGAACATCTCCATCAGCAGATCCTCTTCTGAGTTAACTCTAAAAATCCCTGAGCCCTGATTAGATCTCCGTGATGACTAAAGTGATGGCTCCTCATCATCATGTCCTCTATCTCACCGTACTACTGAGATGCCACTGATCCTGACCCCTTCTGCTCTCCGGACCTGCCTGATCCATCCTGATGCCCTGCTTCTGCTTGGAGTTCTCATCGGTTGAGTCTGGTTCCTCTCAAGGCGTGTTCCTCTCACACCTCTGGCAAAAAATAACAATGTAGATGAATGTATTTATAACTAGTGATTAAAATATCTCTAATGACACTTTTCCAAGCACCTAAATATTATTTATTTGTTTGTTTTTCAGTACATCTAGCTTGTGGTTTCCATAATTTCTCTAATTGGTCAAGGTTTTTTTTTTTCAGAGTGGTTAATTATTTATTAGACTTATTAATTTATTTATTTTTAGTTTTTACTAAATAAATAAGAGATTTATGCATGGTGGTCACTACAGTGGACAGCTATTTAAATATATATATATATATTATTTTGTGTTGTGTAGGTTTGGGTTTCAGTGTAAAAGTTGCATGCTAGCCTCTAGTAGCTTTCCTCACCATAGATCGCCATCTAGTGGCAAATGATTATAACTACAACAACAGACTTGAACAAACATGGCGGTTCAGAATCACAGATTACTCCAGGGATTTCTCTTCAGTCCTCCTACAGGAAAGACTCTTGCAGGTAAATAAAATTTGATCACAACATTTAACATCTAAGGAGCCATATTATAATTGTCATGTTTTTCAAATAATGTTTTTGTGTAAGCAGTAAATTGTTAATGATTAAGCAGGTGGCCACTAAACTGGGCATCATGCATCCTAGTAATATCGCCGGTTAACCCGCAGGCTACAATATAAGTGCATGTTTTGGTGAAAATGCTTATTCTTTATTTATATTTCTTTTATAAATAAGTGTTAATAACTGTTATAGCTCTATACTCTCAGTTCTTTCAAGAAATAAAAGCAGAAAGGCTTCCTAGTTCTGATCTGCAGCCCATGGAGTGCACTGGTTCTAGCTTTTTGTTGTTGTTGTTGTTGTTGTTTTGTTTTTCTGGGGTTTGATCACAAACACACGAGATTTTCTCTGAGCAACAGACTACAGTTGCTGTTGCTGCTGTTTGTGTAACAGTCCCGAGTGTTAAAGTGTTAAATACAGTGTTTTACAGTGTGAGAGTCTTTCACTTCCTCTGATTTTCAAACTACTGACTGTTCAGTCTTTAGTCCATTAGATGCAAATGAACACAACTGCACGCTGCCTCACTGTCCTCCTGAGTGACCTCATGAATCACTTTTAAAAACATTCATGTGAAATAAATGTGATTGTATGAAAGAAAGAAAGAAAATAAGAAAGAAAGAAAGAAAGAAAGAAAAGAAAAGAAAAGAAAAGAAAAGAAAAGAAAAACATTCCATTGCAGGACTTGAATCAAAGTTAAATGGAGTTTTTTTCTATTTGGACACACAAGGGGGCAGTATAACGCCACTTTTATTCACAGCCCACTCTACTCTACTGCCCTCCATCCACACCCACCCTACTCTACTGCCCTCCATCTATATCTACCCTTCTCTACTGCCCTCCATCCACACCCACCCTTCTCTACTGCCCTCCATCCACACCCACCCTACTCTACTGCCCTCCATCCACACCCACCCTACTCTACTGCCCTCCATCCATATCTACCCTACTCTACTGCCCTCCATCTATATCTACCCTAAAAACCTAACACTTGCTGCTTTTGCACACAGCTGTAGGTTGCTCCATCACACACCCGTTATGAGTGTTGGCGTTTCAGCGATACACAGAAGGACGTCTCACTTCACTTCTTTCTAGCATTTCATCTCACATCATCTCAGTCATCGGAGTCCAGCTCTTTAATGAATCTTCTTTCGTCCATTTTAGTGCGGAGTTCAGTTTGAATCTGACTCATTAAGAAAAGCAAATGTTCTCTGACTTCTCTTTCCTTTCCCACTCAGTGTGTGTTTACGATTATCCGTGTTTTCTTCATCCAGTCATCTAGCTCAGTTCAAAGCAGTTAGGATGTAACATTCAGACCCAGATAGAAATAACATTTCAGACATTATTTCCATGGCTTTGACCGTGGCGTGGTTGTTCATTAATTTAAAAATGATTCTGTTTGTTTAAAGACATTTTCTTTAGTCATGAAGATTTTCAGATTTTGGGTTCTGTACTTGTTTAGGGAGTAAGCTGTGTAAACGCTGCTATATTCAGTGCTGTGTTTATCCTGCGTTCGTATTTATATCAACACTAATGTTATGTTCCGCAGGTTATTTTGGGAGGATGACCACACAGTGTGTGTGTGTGTGTGTGTGTGTGTGTGTGTGTGTGTGTGTGAGAGAGAGAGAGAGAGAGAGAGAGAGAGAGAGAATCCAAAACTACACCACTGTCCAGTAAACACTGGATGTCTGAGGGGTTTGGACATGAGGGAGAGAGAGAGAGAGAGAGAGAGAGAGAGAGAGAAGGATGGACAGGGAAAGAGAGAGAGAGAGAGAGAGAGAGAGAGAGACTGATGCAATCACTGTGTAACTAACGGTTGGGACCAGTTCCTCAGCCATCCTGCTTTTCATCTCGTAGAGTTTTATCACATGTAAAAAGTTCTTACTAAACCTCTCACTTTCACTGTTTTACTAAGAACCGTTAATTATCCAGTGAACCCTTAAAGAACCCTTAAAGAACCCTTAAAGAACCTTTTTTTTAAGAGTGTGTGTATTAACTGGGTAAAGTGTGCGGTACACGCTCCAAATTATTCCTTATTATTTCCTTCTTCATGTCTGGATCCTGTCAGGAGTTTAACATTTAATGAGCTTCTTGGAACTCTCTTAGAAAGAAGGTTCTTCAAGGGCTCTTAGCTCAGGGTTCTGTGGAAACTTAAAGGGTCTTCACTTTCCTTTCTAAAGGATTCAAAGTTTTCCACAAGTGTACCCTCTTAGGAAAAGGTGTTACTGAAGCATTCTTTAAGGGTTCATTGTATAATTAAGGGTTTTTATCCTATTATCCTCCTTGGGACTAATAGAGAACCACTCTCTTCTACATAGAACCTTTACGGGTTCTCATGTAGGGACAACCAAAGATCACTGAAGGGTTTTTGATGGTTCTTTAAGGCTTCATTGGATAATTTATGGATTGTAGCTTTGTGCAAAGGTTGTACTTTTTGATAAGGACACACACACGTGTTATAAGGTTCTGTGTAGAACCCTGTGTAGACCCTCTAACCTTACTGAGATTAAGATGGTTTGGACATGTTCAGAGGAGGGAGAGTGAGTATATTGGTAGGAGAATGTTGGACATGGAGCTGCCNNNGAAGATAGGGATAGGTGGAGAGCGATGATTCGCTGTGGAGACCCCTGAAGGGAAAAGCCCAAAGAAGAAGAAGATATAAAGGTTTCTAGCTTCTAAAATGGGTTCTAGTTGGAAACGCTGTTGTATATAAGGGTTCTCTCCGAGGGACAAAGAACACTTAAAGCTTCAAAATTTCCAGAGAGTGCATTTTCACATGTTTTATTGACTTTGTTTAAGATTTTATATGAATAAAATACAATATATTGTGCATGAAACATGAGCTGTATTTATCAGTAGGTTTCAGTAAACCTGTTGTTTTTTGGCAGCTATTTTAAAAATGTATTCAAAGCAGTGTAAAGAACGTCAGGAGCGAAGAGTCGCTCAGATGCTCCGCAGGAAAACGTCTGATATGAAGGAGGCTTTGAAGTAAAGCTGTGTAAGATATTATCTCTTTAGACTGGAAGGCAGATGGCTGCCGTGCGGATACACAAACACGGGTTCTGTGATGGCGTGCGGTAACCAGTCGATCGAGAGGAAGAGCAGATTCGCCCTGACACGTGATCCTGTTTGTTTTTAAATTTTCTGGAAACTGTTGCGTCGAGGAGATTCAGCCGAACGTACAGCAGCGTGTCCGAGAGGACGCTGACACATCAGCAGATGCAGCGTGAGTCACTCGGGTCTGAGGAAATGAGCCACGTTTAACCTCTTCGAACACGCCGGTAAAAACACGCTACGGTCCAAATGAAGTCATTAAAGTCTAGCAGGCGGCTTTGAACAGAGACGCTCACAGAATAACGCTACAGAAACAGGCATGACTGCAGGCAGAGCAAGTTAACCACACGCTGGGCTGGAAGAGGAGAGCACAAAATGCTAAAATGATCAGGTGTACTTCTTCTAAAGGTGATCACGGGTTTATTTATAGTTAACGCACTCGTTCTGGTACGTTATTGTTTCTATAGTAACAGCTCATTCACAGGGACATGGAGATGTTTATGTAACACTGATGGAAGGAGTCTCCAGTGTCAGCGCTTTGTAACAGTCAGAGGTGAAGCTGTGGCTTTAAGTTTTCCGACGTCTTCAGGACAGATGAGTTTACGCTTCTTTGCGGAGTAGCATGACAAGCTGTGTGTTTTTTTATTTATTATTTTATTTATTATTTTTTTTGAGTTTGTGACATTTTTCTGGCCCTGAAATTAGCTCTGCCTCTATCTGGAACAAAACTGCACAACTCCACTCCTTTTCTTTAAAAGGCAACTTGGGGACATAGTTTCAACAGAACTGATTTAGGAGGAAAGGTGACGACTTGTTAATGTTCATTTGAATTGGAATTGCAGTTCACCTCACAGACAGCAGAGGGTGTTAAAATCACAAACAGCTACTTTAAAAGATATAACTTCTACACACCTGCTTATATAAAGACACAAACTTACAATTTGTAAATTGTGCACCACTACAGGCATGAGATATTTTTATTTGATTATTTATTTTATTCGATTATCTAGTTAAACGTGCATTAAACATGATTTTACCCTGAAAAATATACAAATCGGAAATCGACACCATCAGTGCGTACGTGACTTCTGCTTACTTTTAGTAATTTCTCTACTTTTATCATTTTGTGAGTTAGCTAACAGCTTGAGCTAAAGTTAACATTAGCCTCAATGTGTCAAGCTAGCAATCCTGAACCCAAGTTGTGTTTTTTTGTGTTAGTCATCGCCCAAAAGGAGAACCCTCAGGAACTCCTTCTCCTCCCAGATGTGTGGTTAATAGTGGCATGAGCCCTACCTTCATCTCAGAACTAGTGTCATGTGATCACAAGGTCATGTCAGCTCGTCCACTCGTGTTTTCCACCACATGATGCTCCCTTGAGTTAAATCACAGCATGTGTTGAGGAACCAGTTATTAACATTAATAAGCTGAGAGTCTGCGCTGTGGCGCTCGGGAAAGGACCCTGTGTATTTATAGCGGTGGTATTTTAAAGCGGAGGCGTTTTGATAAGGAGCTGATAGCAGTTTGCTCTCTCTGCCTTGAGTTTTATCTTAGCGTTAGAATAAATAGCACTTCCTTCCTCAGCCAGCGGTTCTGCTGGCGATTGAAAGTCCCTCAGGATCTGTCCAGATCGTCGCTGAAGTGCTTCTGGTCCATTTTGGGTCAGTTTGTCCAAACCAAAACACAACACTGGATTTTAACCAGCATTTACTATTTTCCTCCATTTTGTGGTGACATTTATTCACAAAGGCACACCGAGAACATTTAAAACATCACAAAGAAATAAAAAAGTATTAATATCAAACCTATATACCAACATCGTTTTTTTTCATAGGGTGTTTAACATGTTTAGGGTTGGGAAAGTACAGAAAAGGCCACTTAGACAGTTAAATTAAGTAGTTAATCAGCTCACTCAGGCTATCAGGGAGGTTCTGAACTGCAGTGTTGTCAGTGAAACTTGCGATGATCTTTGAAACTCGTCTCCTCGCCGATTCGACGTCACTGCTTGCAGTAAATGTAGTGTGAAAGATCACCAAGGAAATCGCCTCTTCACTGTTTATGCTTACTACCGAGGGAAAGTGTGTTCCTATTCTAAAATCTGCCATTGTTAAAAATGTTCACACTTAAATGAAGTCAGGAATTTGAAGGTGAAAAGTAAATGATGTAATTTAGATTTGAAGTCAGGACTTACACGTACAAATGCGTAACTTGAGTCGCTCAAATCAATTTGTATGAAATATAACGAAGGTTATGGTTAGAGTTAGGGGCGGAGTTATAGGTCAAAGATTGTAAAAGTGTCTCATGGTCTTTTTCCAGTCTCTAACTGTCCAGTCTGTGTACTGGAGTCTCCACTGTAGTCCCCTGGAGTCTCAGATTCCGGTTCTTGGCTGACAGGAGAGGAACCCGATGTGTTTTGCAGCTCATCTGCCTCAAGGTTCGATGTGGTGCGCATTACGAGATGCTTTTCTGCTCACCACAGCTGTACAGAGTGGTTATTTGATTTCCGTAGCCTTCCAGTCAACCCGAGCCAGTCTGGCCATCACTCTCCTCTGACCTCTCTCATTGACACTGGATGTTTTTTGTTTTTCGCACCATAAACTCTGTGTAAACTCTGAAGACTGTTGTGTGTGAAAGTCCCACCGCTGAGATCACTGAGATTTTTTTCCCCATTCTGATGTTTGATGTGAACATTAACTCAAGCTCTGATTGGCTGATTGGATAACTGCATGAATGTGAAGGTCTGCAGGTGTTCAGCTGTGCATGAGATGCCTGCTGCAGCATTTATTTGACACTGAGTCTAATGTAATGTAATAAAAGTTTATCCTGCAGCAACAGAACAAAGACTGAAAAAAGACTTTTTATTTTTTTCACGACTCCATCAGGCTCCAGGCGTGATGTGAAGGAAGGCTGAGAGTAAGGGAGGCGCAAATTTTTGAACCGATTTCATTTATCATCGATAGCGTACACTATGGCAGCATATTCTGGACTTCATTCAAAATCAAATGCTGATTAGAAAATGTTAATTCAAGCGTCTGTGTTTGCAGCGATGTTTCCTGTCATTTGAGGCATCATTCGAATTCAGTCCCAAACAAAATTCAGTTGTATTTGCGTTTTCTGGTCCAGCAACAAACATACAGTAGCTGCCAAAATCAAAACGCTTCCGTGATCCCATTCGTATTTTCACTTTCACCTTCAGCCAGGTAGACCTGTCAATCAAACTCTGTGGGTGGAAGCTGAACAGTGTTTTTTTTCTCTGTGAAAATAAGCTAATTTTTCTGTGCTGTACTGTAGGTTGATTATTTATGACCACAAGGAAGGAATTGTGCATGAAACTGAACAGACTCCATTGCCCTGTGGGGGTGCAAACTTTTGCCTCTTGCCCTATATTGGTGTATACATTATGTAGAATATGGGGTTATGCTCTACAAGTGCTCTGTTTAGACGGTTTGCTGAACTGTCGAAGCTGATGTGGCCTGCAGGCGTGGGTCTGTGGCTCCAGTGTTTAATCCAGATGAAGACGATGATGGTGGAATTCTGCAGGATTAACACATCACACGTGAGCACCACAGCAGAACGAGCCAAGCTTCTCAACGACTTCACTGTGCGCTGTGGTGATATGAAAATTCAGCATTTGCATGCGAAATGCTTTGGGGGTCAGGAATGTCGCGGCACTCGCTTCTTTTCCCAGACTGTTGGGTCAAACGTGGAGTAGGAGGAGGTCAGGACGTGTTCACATGGTCTGTGCATGATCTGGGGTGGTATGTTGAAGTGACAGGGCACGGGGATGGACGTGTGTGTGTGTGTGTGTGTGTGTGTGTGTGTGTGTGTGTGTGTGTGTGTGTGTGTGGGAGGCCTGGAGTTTCTCAGTAACTCCCTCAATGGGCTTTTGTTTGGTTTATTCTAGTTAATACATCTTAATTAATCCTAGATTTTACTCAGTATGTTGTGTAAAAACAGTGATACCTTAAAATCTTATCTCTTTAATGTGTTTCTGAATTTTTTATATATAAAAGTCTTTGCAGTTTTAAATGTATTATAGACATCCAGCGGCTCAGCAGAAGTCAGCTGTGCTAAACACAACACGAAGCAGGAAGTCAGTTTTCTTCCTCTGTGTCTCTTTAAAAGCAGGGGGAAGGGTGAAGAGGAGGAGTGTGACTCCGAGCGGCTGAGTTTTTTTTTTTTTTTTTTTAAAGCAGAAATTCCTCTCTCAAGAGTTTGGCATTTCCTCTGAGCTCACACACACTCAACGGCTGCTCTCTCATTTCACACAGCGCTCAGCATACGAGAGAGGGGGATTTTCAAACATCCTGAACGAGTGGACCTGTGGTGCTCAGCAAACAAAAAATCATCGTGTAAACTTTGCCTCTGAGGTTAGAGGCACTTTTAGAGAGTTTAGAACAGCGAGGAGAACTCGAGATAGTCCTGAACATCTGGGAGACTGACTCAGCATGGGCTAACCACCCCCATCTCATGCCTGCAAGAGCTCAGAGGCCCTGGACTGGAACAGGAGGATGAGTGTGTACACGCTAAACCTCAGGGTTTTCTGGCTTCTGGTCACTTGTGTCCTTGGCGTCCTACTGCTGCTTCATCATTTCGTCCTGCGAGGATCTGATGAACGATCTGATGGCTGCTCTGATCAGGGAAACGGATCCATCCCGCTCATCAAGTACGTCTTCGCCTTTGTACTGTGTTATTTCTTCATCAGGTACTGCTCATCTCAGCCTGGAACTACTAAACGAGGCTTTCATGCCATTGCTGGAAAATCTACGGGTCCTAAAAGGGAGTTGTTGGAGGAGCACTTTGAGAGACATGTACGCCTTTCTCCGCATGTTCTCGGCCACAGCAAGGCTCATGTGGCCAAGCTGGTGAGCGAGCTGGTGCGAGTCGGACGGGCCGATGTACTTCCAGAGTCCTCTCTGGCATTTCGCGGGGACTTTATTCAGATTGGGAGCTCGTACGAGGAGCACAAAGTGGGCTCGCCGGATTGTTTTGACATCCTGGTCCCGCTTAGGCTTCCCCGAGGGCTCAAACTGGAGCCTTGCAGGTACGGTGACAACCACGGTGGTGCACCACTGATCACTCTGGAGACGCCGCGTAAGGAGGAATGGCCACGGCGCCACAAAGTCTTCACGGATGCCTATCTGCGTTCAAACGGTTCGCCGGGAGTCTACAGGTTGAGTCCCGACTCGGTGATGCGCTGGTTTTACTGTGCGTCCCAGCGCTGCCTGTCAACCGTACGGTACCCATTTGAGCAGCGCTGCTTGCTCAGTCTTTCTCTCACTGAGGGACAGCGTGTACAGCTTCACCTCACACCACGATCCGACTATGTCTGCTGCCACATCTCCATGGGCGTTCGGCTCATCCCGGCACTTCCCCTGGGTGATTCCGCTTTCTTGGTCGCATGCCCCAGAGCTCAGCGTTCGGAAGACCTTTGGACGGTCTACTTCCCAAAGCAGGAGCAGAAGCTCCTTGGATGGTTGAAAGCCAAACTTCCCACCAGCTCCTGCCATCTCAAGTGCCTTCAGCTGCTCAAGGAAGTGCGGGACCTCGGCGGGCAAACGTTAGACCAGAAAGCCGGAGCCGAGTGGAAAGGGGTGCTTTCGTCCTACGTTCTGAAAACTGCCTGGCTACGTCTCCTGCTAAGCACGCCTTCTGAAGCCTGGGAAGACTGCCACCTGATGGACAGGATGGAAGATCTGCTGCGTTTTCTAAGAGACGGGTTACAAACCAGGAGTCTTCGCCATCTCCTCCTCGGCGGTGACAAAGGGCTACTCCCCGAAACTGTCGCGTTGCCAAAGATCGTTAAGGAAACGGTGGCGTCTAACCTGTGGGCCGAATTCAGCGCCGAATCTCTGGACCTGGTTACTGCTCGGCTGTTCTACTCCTGGACTCATCTGCCTCGTTTAATCCGTCTCGGGCGTCCACAGAGGACAACTCTGGGACGAGGGGTCCACTGTAAGCACATTGACGCTGAATAGATGCTTTATTTCCAAACAGGGTCTCAGGTGTACATGTCTTCTAATCTCAGTTATCTGGCGTCTTGCTAAAGTTGAGTGTAAAAGGAAAATATGACTTCAGAGAGGAAAATGTGAGCAAGGGTTATGTTTGTTTTTTGTTTTGTTTTTTATCAAGCAGTATTTTGAAATGCAGTTTTTATTCATTGGAGAAAATGCAAGTACTGTATAGAATTCTGGTACAAATCCATCTTAATGTACTGTATCTCAGAGGTCATGAAGGTCAGAACGTTTAGAACAGCTCAAGAGACACTGCTGCTTGAATTCAGGTCATAGGCTAAAGATTTCTAAAAATAAGTCTCTTTGGTGTGTGTGTGTGTGTGTGTGTGTGTGTGTGTGTGTGTGTGTTCTCAACCAAAGACATGTTCAGCTGCGTTTTACAGGTGATAGAATTTTGTACATGTGAAAGAGCTGGTTGAGTTTTGTGTTGACTCAAACATCATGTGGGAAGGGGACAGTCAGAACAGGTTTAACACCAAAGAGGGCACAAATTTCCACACACACACACACACACACCCCCACACACACACACACACACTGTTTATAACTCCACTGTTTCCCCCTGCAATCTGAATCAGACCTATTAGCAGTGAGTAATGTAACACAGTGTCATCATGTTATGAGTGATATATTCTCAACTGTGTCTCAACACTAAACACAAAAACATTCCCCTTAAGTAATTAATAAATACTGTGTGTGTGTGTGTGTGTGTGTGTGTTTTACAGTAAAATACTGAGTGATGGGGTGGTGTGAAGAAGCAGAGTTTCTGTCCTCACCCTGAAGATGATTATTTTCCTGTAATAGCACCTGTAAATGTTTTATTCTTCTTACGCCACAGCAATTTGACAACAGTTACTTTTTTTTTTTTTACACTTTTTATCGATTTTTTTTATCGAGTTACATTTAATGTTGTGAAATGTCCATGAAATGGGTTAGTTCCTGTTCTCACTTACTTTATAGCAGCTATAAACAGTGTTCCCTCACCAGCCGCTCTTTTCCTCTCTCTTGAAAAAAAAAAAACGCAGCTTGTCACATTTTATTACCGAGAAACCGCAAAGAAGCGTAAACTCCTGCGTCCTGGAGATGCTGTAACCTTAACGCTACTACAAAGCGCTGACACTGGAGACTCCTTCCAGAAAAGTGGTGGCTGGCGAGGGACTGTTTCTAGCCTCTCTAATGTAAGAGATAACAGTTAATAACTTTTTTTTCCAGTACATTAAATGTAGCTATAAATGGACAAAAAGCACAACATATCGTTCTTTAATAAATAGGAAATTGTAATTGTTGGGAAATTGATGTGATGTAAGAGAAATAAAACACTCAGGGACGTGCTGTTAGTGGAAAATAATCAACTTCATCTCCCCTCCCCGTCACTCAGTATTTTACTGTAACACACACACACACACACACACACACACACACAGTTTTATTACTTATCTATCTAATAACCAGTTATCTTTGAAAACATGTTCACGGTCTGAAGAGTTTAACCTGCATTGTTTAGTGTATTAGTCAACAGCAGGGTCTGTTTGGACATTCTGCAGAAGGAAACTGTACAAATAGGCCTCACTTTTTACAACACACACACACACACACACGCGCGCGCGCGCGCATACGCACTTCTAATCCCTGGAGATACACCTCTGTGGCTTGTTGCCATGGAGACGGGGATTTCACGCCGGGGTCACCAGGTGGGTGAGTCGCTCCGTCCCACTGTGACCCGTGAGCAATATTCTGATTTCATTTCTTCCCCCCGTTTTTTTCCCTTCTTTCGCAAACATGGCGGATGTTTTGAGTTTTTTTTTCTCTGCTTTTCATCTCAAACACGCCTGCACTCACGTACATTTGAGAAATCACACTTTTCAGGACATCTGAGTCATATAACAAGCTGAATCTCTCTCTCTCTCACACACACACACATACACACATACACACACGCACGCACACACACGCACACACACACACACACACACAGGTTGCTCAACTGCTCGAGTGAAGTTTTGTTTCACTTCACTTTACTTCACTTAAAAGCAGAACAGAATCTGAAGTAAGGAAAGGAGCTCAGCGCGGTTTAGCATGAAACAAGCGGCAATACAGATACGGCACGGGAGGGAGGGAGGGAGTGGGGGAGTGAATGAGTGAGTGAGTGAGTGCGTGAGGGAGTGTGTGAGTGAGGGAGGGAGTGAGTGAGTGAGTGAGTGAGGGAGCGAGGGAGCGAGCGAGTGAGTGTATGAATGTATCTTGGATGAGTGTAGAGTGAGTGAGTGAGTGAGTGAGTGAGTGAGTGAGTGTGTGAGTGAGGGAGTGAGTGAGTGAGGGAGTGAGTGAGTGAGTGAGTGAGGGACGGAGGGAGCGAGCGAGTGAGTGTATGAATGTATCTTGGATGAGTGTAGTGTAAATCCTTCTTGCCGTTAGTGTAAATAAGGTTGTAAGTGTCAGTCTGTAAAAAATCTTAATGTATATGTCGCATGTTTATTTATACACCAGCTGAATAAAGTCTTTTATTTTGCAGAATTGTGGAGTTTATTTCTAAATAATGAATTTTAAAAAGTTAAAAAGTTTAAAGCGTGTTCTGTAAAATGTGCAGTGTGTGTGTGTGTGTGTGTGTGTGTGTGTGTGCGCGTGTGTGTG
>CM074957.1:680621-690201 GCA_037577455.1 Pangasius macronema
GCCTCTGCCTCGATGTGATGAGACTCGCTCAGATGCACTCAAGCAGAACATCGGCAGGCTTGTTGATGCGAGGTCTAAACCCTGCACCTCAGATCCCAGATCCAGCGCCGGTCCACTTCACCGCCGGCTCTGTGCTGGTTTGGATCTTCTTTATTGCCTCCCTGCGTTCATAAGCTGTTTGTTTAGCGGGAGTGCTGTGACACTAAATCACGCCTGCGCTTCGGGGACCAGACGCCGTGTCGCAGCAGAGGCGATGACTCACGCACTTTACTACCAAAGCTTACTCAGAAGCTCTCCGAGGCTCCCCGAGGCTCTTCTCTTTACCGAGAGCTAGACATTGATGAACGTTTGATGGAGAAAAGTTCTGTACAAGCTGTCATTTGAAAGTCCTGCATTAAATTCTTACAAACCGGAAAGTTTTCATATAAACTTTTTAATAAAAACATTACGTCAATCCGTAAGTTGGGAAAGTTCCTGGTATTCAGAGTCAGGTTACGCACAGTGCTTCAGTGGACTTTCTGAGCTCCACGTGCACTTTACTGAATACGTTTTATTAAATTAAATCACCTGCGTGTATTTTACGCCTCCAAGACTGCCAGATGTTTCTTGGGTAGAAGCATCCGAGACGGGTTTTTTCACTGGCGTCTAGACTCTGAAAGATATCCAGCCAATTTTAAAAAGAAATAAATAAATAAAAAGACTAATGATGATTTATGAATGAGAAAATGGTGAGAACTGAAACTCTAATAGGAGTCTAGTGTATTGCTGCATGAATAGTTGAAGTTATTGCTTTAATCACCACAAACTTGGATTCATTTAACAAAATGGCTTCCAGGTGGACGTGGTGCTTTAAAATAGCACTTGATCCAGCGCATGCTGTTATTTTGCGTTTAGTTTTTTTTTATATTGTGCTCATGAAGATGTGTTTGGGGAAAAAAATTTCTTATCTCAGCTCTGAACTTAACTTTAATATCCAGTATGTGCTAATAAATATGGGAAATGCACACACACCTGTATGGAACCAGGCAGTAAAATAAAGCACCAGTGCGCTGTCACTGAGAGATTAAGCCGGAAGGCTATAATGCTTTATTAGCTGTTGTTGTGCAGGAGTGCTGCGTGATCTGTCAGTGGTGTTTGTGATGATTCTCCTCAGGGGCTGCTGTCTACACTGACGGATCTCCTGCTGTGCCGCTGGTCGTGTCGATCATGTTGGCAGTGGTGCTGGGAATGTAGCTGCTGTCAGACCTCTGAGGAGGAAGTGGAGATCCTGGGGCCGTTTCCTGCACAGACGCCCTCCTGGCTGTAAGTACATCTATAATCACCATATACTACATTTATAACCTCATATAATAGCCTTATTATCCCTTTATAACCTCAGATAATATCCATAGGAACCCTTTATAACCTCAACTGGTGCACGTGCACTATATATAACCTAATACAGTGACCGATATGACCTCATATTATGCCATTATGAACCATTTATAGCCTCATACAACACCCATAGGAGCACTTATAACCTTATCTCATCTCTGTCCCTCATATAAACACATTATAACCTCACAACAACACCTATATGACTCCTTTATTACATCATACAAGCCCCATATGAACTCTTTTTAATCTCATAAACTGTTCATGTGAACCCTTTATAACCTCACACAATGCCCAGCTCATACCATCACAAGACCTATGTCATCTTATAACTGTATACAGTATCTAAGCTTTTATAAATTCATATCATGCCCATATGAACCCTTCATACTCCTATGTCCTCTTATAACCTCACACAATCCCCTAAAGGAACCCTGTGTAAACTAATATTACTGTAATGCCAGTATTAAGGCTTTATAACCTCATGCTGTGCCTACGTGAACCATTTATAACCCAACAACACCCGTACAAATCTTATTACCAGATACAATGCCAAATATGACCTAATACACCCTAATACAAAATTTATATGAACCTTTTATAACCTTTTAAATCTCCATTCCAGTATAAACCCCTTATAACCTCACACACTGCACAAAATGAACATGTTATAAGCTCATACAATGCCCATATGAGCCCTTAATAACCTAAGAGAACATCTATATGAACCTTTCAATACCTTATACCGTTTCCATTCCCATATAAACTACTTATAACCTCACGCAATGCCCAACGTATACACGTTATAACCTCATACGGTCACAAGAAGCATATAATCATCTTATAACCTCACACAATGCCCACTATAAACACGTTATAACCTCATACAATCACAAGAAACATATAATCATCTTATAACCTCACACGATGCCAATAAGAACTTCCTGTGAGCTCACACCATCACAATACCCAGATGTCCTTCTTTTAAATCTATATATAATGTATACGTAAACTCCTTATAACCTCACATAATGCCCATATGGACCCTTCATAAACACATACCATTTCCATCCTAATATATAAACCCCTTGTAACATCACACAACTTCTTATAATCTCATATAGAATACCCTTTGTTCTCTTATAACCTTATACAATGTCTATACACTATAACCTCATTATAAGCCCCATATAAAGCCTATATAAAAAACTTATAACCAGTTTATAAACAGAAACCCAGTTGAGTGATCCTTCCGTCCTGATGCTGAACACTGAGGCGCACAACACCTACACAGACCGACGCACTGCTTCGCAGACTCTAGAGTAGTCTTCTATTTTAGTGCACGAAGTCACTAGGTTACAGAAACGCAGTCGGATCCCCAGTCAGTATTAGCATCATGGAGAATTTAACGTGACTTTCGGTGACGTGTTGCAGGTAGGCGGCGTACGGCTGGAGTCATGCGTGTGTTTTTTGGGTGTGTGGCAGACACGGTGCCAGACTCGAGCGTCAGATGTGGGCACGGGAGTCTGAATGAGCAAACAAACCAAGGCTCGCTCTGCAGTTCGTCTGCAGGTTGCATCATCATCACTAATCAACAGCTTGTGTTGTGAAACGTCAGTCATGCTTTGTTTCTGGGCTGGACGGACGTCCCCCGGGGGCTGCTGGGTAATTGCAGGGTGACGGCTGCCCTCATTCGGAGGTGGAACGAGATGTTTGCACACAGCGCTGTTTTATTTATTTATTTATTTTAAAGCAGACGCTGGCTGTGTCGCCGCTAATCGTTCAGAATCCGCCGAATTTCTAGGAATAATCAGGATCCACATCCTCCAGTCCTCCAGCTCTCCCTCGACCGCACCCCCTCCTCCCGCCGACCTTCTGAGGCCATGTGTTTTAGATTGCTCTGTTGCCGTGACAACTATCTCTCTCATTGCGCTGTAGTCATGGACACAGAGGGTCCTTGATGATCCCTAAGGGAAGTCCTCGCAGTCAGGCCTCGCCAAAGAAATGACCGAAACAGGATATTTATTCCAGCAGGGAAACACAATAAAATTAGCCACGGCTGTTAGACGAGCTCTGGGCCGCGATATTAATGTGGAAAGTTGCACTCTGACTCTGACTCGTTTGCTAATTCATGCACAAAAAATATACTTCTTTTTCTGCCTGCTGAATTATATCTCCATCAAGGAAGCATTTCAGGAACCGACTCCCTGATTTGATTGATTTCACATCAGTGTGATTGTTTAATTGTGTTTTCCCTGTTTCTAATAAACGCTCCAGCTGCTTTCAGTAATTTATTATTATTATTATTATTATTATTATCTTGTCAACGTGCACGGTGTCGTCATTTACGACTGAAATAGTACTTGGACACAACTTGTGTTTTTTCACGGTCACAACTTTAGATTTGAGTCACAAGGTCACATGCGTCGTCAATGTCCAGGTCATCGACTAGTTTTCCCTCGTACGTTTATCGCATCATACTGGATTGCTGTAGTCACATGACTGCCTGGTCACATGACTGGCTGGTCACATGACTCACTATAACACACTAACACAGGAAGTAATTTGCGGCTAACTGAACGTTGATCATGTGTCTTTACACTGTGTTTTTTCTTACTTGACATCTTCATGCTTGAGTTTACAGCGTCTTGGACTCGCATCACCACGAGTGCTGTGACATCACCACAGACACGGGGGCGTGGCTTATTTTATTTTAATATTTTATTTTAAGATCTTAAACTTTCACTCACCCGTGCCCAAACAACCCAAACGAGTGATGAATGTTTGGCGGTAAAGTGATAAACAGCCGAGTTTGCGCTTCTTTGCGGTTTCTCGGTAAAACGATAAGCTGCATAAAAAAACAGATTAATAAAACTTCTCGCTCTCTTTTCTCTCCCTTACTGACAAATATCGACGAGATTGCATTCACTCAACAGGAGCTTGTTTTGAGGATGTGTCGCAATATTAAGTGTAACTACAAATGGATAAAAATTATGTTTTCTATTTAAACAAATAGAACGGATGAGCTGTTGGTAAATTGCTGTGTTGTAAGAGAATTAAAACATTTTCTTGTCTTTGTTTTTCGTTCCTTTTTTCTCTCTCTTTTTCAGAGTTAATGACTGTAACAATGAGAAAGAGTCGAACTCTCACCCGGTGTCGCGTGATCACGGCCCTCCGGCCCACAACAGCCTCACGGGCAGCACCAGCCCGAGCTGCACCAGTCCCGGCAGCCGGGGCTCCGGCTCGGAGAACTCTCGCTCCACCAAGTCGGAGCGTGCGGTCGAGAGGTCATGCAGGGACAATTACACCGTGATTTGAATGTCAATCAAACACAAAGACTCGTAAACCCTGACTTTAAAGGCGACTGTGTGATGATTTAAACACACGCTATGCTAAACTGCTAGCTATAAGCCTCCACTCCATTAGCCTTTAGCTAGAAACGAAGCTCACGCATGAAACAGGTCTCCTCTGACTGAGCAGACTCTGTGTGAAGCAAAGTCATGAAAACGTTTCTCTGCTGATTTGAGGATATTAATCAGGTTTGTGGCTGAAAAATAAAACGGCTGCATGATTTTTTGACAAGTTTAATTATTATTATTATTATTATTATTATTATTATTATTATTAGCGGATGGGATTGTAGTGACTGTCGATTTGTCCTGTGCGTCTCAGGTCTGGACTCGCGGCGTCCCAGCTCCCCGCTGGTGGACACGAAGCCCATTGAATTCTGGGCCATGTCCCCGAGGAAGGAGGCGGTTCAGCCCCTGCGTAAACCACAGCCTCCTCCGGACGACTATTTCCGCAAGCTGGAGCCGCGACTGTACTCGTCCGAATCCGGCGGCGATGACGTGGACTCTCTGAGCGACGAGGAGCTGCTCCTGCGCTACCAGCTCGGCCTCCTGCACTTCAGCACGCAGTACGACCTCGTGCGCTGTCAGCTGATCGTGCGAGTGATCGAGGCGAGGGACCTGCCTCCTCCCGGCGTGGGCGTGGCTCACTCCAACCCCTACGTCAAGATGAGCCTCCTGCCTGACCACAAGAACTCGCGGCAGACCGGCGTCAAGCGCAAGACGCAGAACCCTGTATTCGAGGAGCGCTTCACCTTCGAGCTGCCCTTCCTCGAGGCCCAGCGCCGGACGCTGCTGCTCTCTGTGCTAGACTTCGACAAGTTCTCGCGCCACTGCGTCATAGGCAAAGTGACGCTCCCGCTCAGCGAGGTGGACCTGGTGAAGGGGGGACACTGGTGGAAGGCTCTGGTGCCCAGCTCCCAGGTCTAATCCTTTACATTTATTCACTGTTGAGCTGATGTTGACTATCTGAGGAAGACGAGGCTCTAATTTACTCCAGGTTCAAGCTGCATGGAGTTTTATCTCTTTCACATGAGCAAAATAACGTTCGTAATATGTAATCTGGGTCGTTTCTACCCAAAAGTGTAAAACTGTGGGTGGAGTCAGCGCAGGTGTGTAAATTTATACCACTGAAGGGCAGGTAATAAATTTGCCGAAGCTCATTTTTATTGGTTAAATACAACATTTGCTAAGTAAGAGTATTAAAAAAGGTTGATCCGAAGTTTCTCCAAACCATGACCGTGGTGTTACTGCAGGAAAGTGGCTTTATTACTCAATACTCGTATCTACAGGTTTTTATTTTGAATTTTAATCAGCGTTTCTGTTTTCACTTCCAGGACTTTCTTTGAGATCTGAACTCTGCAAGTGACGACATTCACGCGGTTATTTCTTACAGTGTTGAGCAACATGATTTCACCATTAGGGATTTTGATTTCACGTCTTTAAGCATTCGGAGCCAGGAATCGAATCCAGAAAAACAATTAACTCGAGATAAACAAAATTTCATCAGACTAACAATCACACAACGGAATATTTATATAAAAGGTTTGTTTGTGTCCAGCGTCCAGCTCCTCCGGTCAGATTTCTGAGTAATGCTGTGTGAGATATTTTCATTAAATTTCACACCAACAGCTTGATTAAAAAAATAACTGCACATGTTGTGACAAATCTGGTTTCTATGAAGCTGTTTGGAAAACTGGAGCAGCTGTGAACTCCGGGGAAGTGGGACAAGTTAATGATGATATTTTCCATTAAAATGGTGATGAGTGTCAGAAGGATGTCGTGCCTCGGTTCTCAGTCAGCGTGTGGTGTTTTATAACTGTGTGTGTGTGTGTGTGTGTGTGTGTGTGCGTGTTGTACAGAACGAGGTAGAACTCGGGGAACTGCTTCTGTCCTTAAACTACTTGCCGAGCGCCGGACGACTCAACGTGGACGTCATCAGGGCCAAGCAGCTGCTGCAGACGGACATGTGCCAGGGTTCAGGTACCTCCTCGTTCCTCTCGTCACGCTTTCCACTCGCTCCGTCCGTGAGATGAACCTACAGCTGGAGCTGCTGAGGGTTCTCCTGCTTTAGAGACCCAGCCTCATTAGCTCTGCTCTCAGAAAGTGCTGATTTAATGTGAACACAGTAATGATGCTGTAACTGAGATTTAGGAGGTGTTTTCGCTTTACTATTTTTTCAATGGCAGAATTTGACTCATTACGTTTTGGATGGACGGATCTTCAGGTTTTCCATTTGTTTGTCAGTTTTGGCTTTAATGTGATAGATGGAATGTACTGGCCAATGACGCAGGACGCAAGTGTGTATACTCAGCGTGGGTTTTATTTGCATAATCGTAGCCTGTATCCATAGTGAGGGTCAATACACATGAAAGTGACACTGAATGACGATGGTGGTATTAAACCTTTAGGCCCTATCCACACTTTGTGTTTTATTCCGACTCTTGACGTGTTATTTTAGCTATTTTGAAGACAAAAAAACTGCAAAGGAGCACAGAAGCAGCAGGGATAAATACACAACTAATTTAGGACTGAACTAAGAAACAAAAAATTGGCCGTACTCTCTGGGTGGGAGGGGCATAATCTCTCTCCTGTCAATCACAGTGACACTAGCCAATCATGGGCATGTTTGAGCTTGTGTATGTGGAAGAGGGTAGATAGCACTTTCCTCAGAGTGGGTGCCCTGTGACGCAGCATGACAGCAGTTTGAAAATATCCAGACGCCGGCTTCACGTGTTTCAGAAGAAGCATGTGTTTGATTTCACTCTTCCTGGGTTGTAGCTAGCTAGTGAGTTAGCTAGCTTTGAGTTAGCTAGTGGGTGGAAAAAATGGCCAAACTGTGGAGAAAATGGAGGACAATATTTAAAAGGAATGTGTGTATAGTGTGTAGCCTGAATTACTAATATTGTATAAAGTGTATATGTGTGTACACACTTACCAAAGTTTTGCGAGTGATTGCATAAAAATAACGTCACATGCAGAGTCAGGGGTGGAAACGAAAACAAAATGTAAACGAGCTTTCTGCGATTGCAGGTTCTCTGGTTTCCTCCAGTCTCCAAAAAGTGTGCCAGTAGGTGGTTTAGCTGCTGTTAGCTGCCCCTAGGTGTTAGTGTGTGTGTGTGTGTGTGTGTGTGTGTGTGTGTGTGTGTGTGTGTGTGTGTGTGGAACCTACAGCCTGATTTACGTGAATTTATGTCTCACTTCTTCTCACTCTTTGGAGAATATTTCACCTATCTGTTTTTTTCAGGTCAGTATAAAGTTGTCATTAAAATGTGAGTGTCTCTGCTTGGTCTCGGTGTCAGATCCCTTTGTGAAAGTTCAGCTGGTGGCAGGACTGAAGCTGGTGAAGACCAAGAAGACGTCGTGCATGAGGGGAACCATCGACCCTTACTTCAACGAGTCCTTCAGCTTCCGGGTGCCTCATGAGGAACTGAGCGAGGTTAGCCTCGTGTTCACAGGTAAACACACACACACACACACACACACACACACAAACCTGTGATTATCGGTCGTCTCTGACAGGAACTCAAACTCTCAGACGCCTGAGCTGATCCTCTCGTTAATTGCACGATTCTCGGCTTCTTCTCGACCTCGGAACAGAAACAGAAAAGTGACACACACGTCACGCTGCTTTCTTTAATTGGCCTCAAAAAATGAACACACTCTTCTTCCTCACAGCATTATCCGTCCTGTAGGGAGAGAAGATCTCCGTCAGAGATGGACACACACCGGAGGCTGATCCGGCTGCAGGAACGCGCTCGTTACCGCTCAGTTAAATTCCCAACCAGCTTGAATTGAATTGGAGTTAATTAAACCAGTTCTTTCATGAAAAGATGCAGTGAGGAAACTGGCCAAAGACTTTCGCCAAAGTTCGACAAACGCTAAAGTATTGCGTCTGTTTGTGCAGCTCATCCACATAGCACTCATTATTTAGTAATGTTTCACACCTGAAATCAACTTTATTATTTAAAATGTGTCAAGAGTAAATAATTCAGTTAAAAACGTGCACATATCCACGTTTCTCTTTATCTTACTGTGTTAGTGTGGCATGAGGCACTCTGGAGCTGAGCACTGAGTTTCAGCCTCTCACTTTATTCTACTGATGCAAAATGATCCGAAATACATTAAACTTACCATAAAGTTTATAAAACCGTGTTTTTTTCTGTTTTATGATAAAAATCCAGTGGTTCACTGACTGGGGATTGTTGTTACATCATAAACTATAAGAGCCAATCAGCAGCAAATATGCAAATGTGTGGCTTTGCAGCAACAGGGGTGTTTTCAAATTGCATACTTACATACGTTTTTATTCTGTTGTTTGTGGATCCAGTAATTTATTATTAAAAATAAAAAATACAGAAAGAAAGAAAGAAGTAAAGCTGGTCACTGGGGGTGAGACTGAAGGTGAGCAGCATGTGGCGTTTTATTGCAGCTCTTTGTAGTCCAGATGATCAGAGGAAGCTGGTGGGCATGCTGCCCTCATGCCACGCCCACATACCACGCCCTCATGCCACGCCCACATGCCACGCCCCACATACCACGCCCACACGTCACGCCCACCTACCACGCCCACCTGCCACGCCCACATGCTAGAATCTTCAGCTGCGCCAAAGGGAATTTTTACATTTTCTTTTCCTCTTAGTGTTCTTCCCCTCCCTCCCTCCCTCCTCTCTTTCTCTGTCTGTCTCACTCTGTATCTCTATCTGTCTGAATCTCTCTCTTTCTGTACCTATCTTTCTCTTTCCCTCCCTCCCTCCCTCCTCTCATTCTGTCTCTCTCTCTGTTTTCAGTTCATCAGTGCTTTATTGGCAGGAATGTTCTAAATCACACTGTTGCCAAAGCAAACAGTACAAGTAGAT
>CM074957.1:692801-703074 GCA_037577455.1 Pangasius macronema
CTCCTCAGCTGCTTGTCCTTGCATTTTTCACCTATTACACAAAGCTCCTTGAATTGCTCGCTCTCAAGGTCTCTTCCTTTTTCTTCCTCAGATCCATGAAGCGCTAATCATTTCTATTGTCCCTCATTCACTATAAACTCCAACTAATAAAGGATTAAAGGCTTATGTGGTGTTCCTCCTTTATATCCAGACCTTCTAGCACCTAGTTTCCATTAGCCACTACGGAGAGCAGGTCACTTAGGGTCATATATAGGAACTGAAAAAGAGGAGAGAGCTTTTAGTGCCTCTATTTATTTTCTTTTCGCATTAGCTTTAGGAGAATTCATCTCTTAAAGCTCTTATGGTCATCTTCAGTCCAAAAGTAACATCAATATTTACATGAGGAAAGTTCCTGGTATTCAGAGTTGGGTTACGCACCTGTGTGTTGTTCATTTAAAAAAAAAATTAAAGAGTAATATGAAATGTGAATGAGAAGATGGTGAGCGCTGAAATAAATCTTATAGGAGTCTGGAATATTGAGGATATATCGCTACATGAACAGTTCTAGCTGTAATGATCCCATTAATCACTGGTTTGATTTAACAAAATGGCTTCCGCCAGCTTATAGAATAGCACTTGATCCAGCACATACTGATACTTCTATTTTATCTGTTCATGTCATACACTGACAGATCCTCGTACGCATAAATTAATCAGGCTGCAGTGTGAAAGAGCAACGTGTGCACAGGACGTTTTATCACGCTTTTAATTCACGATTTTGATTAGTTGAATTAATAAAATAATGCGCGTGTTTTCTGTCCTGTAAAGAAACCTGGCGGTGGTGTGAAGCTGACTGAGCTGACAGTTGGTCAGTTTTTAAGGCACTTTTATCAACTCGTTGCTGTTCTCTCAGCACTTAATCCTTCCTTTTACCTTATGTGAAGAAATCAACTGATTATATTTAGCTGTAAAGTTCATAAATATAAAATATATAAATAAACATTCACTTCTAAAGTCCTGTCAGTTTTATCCTGTCAGTTTAAGTGGCTCTTGATATGAAGATATTTTCTGCTCTTCCTCTTGTCTCTAGTTTACGGCCACAACGTGAAGAGCAGCAACGACTTTGTGGGCCGCGTCGTGATTGGTCAGTTCTCCACGGGGCCGGCCGAGACCACGCACTGGCGGCGTCTGCTGCGCTCCCAGCGTACGCCCGTGGAACAGTGGCACAGCCTGCGGTCCCGCGCCGAGTGCGACCGCGTCTCTCCCGCCTCGCTCGAGGTCACGTGATCCTCACGCGGCACGCCGATTGGTGGAGGCAGGAAGTGTGGACCATTTAATGCGCGGGGTTTCACTTGAAGGACAAACAATAAGAAGAACTGTGGTGANACTGTGGGTTCTGGAGCCGGCTCGTGTTCTGCTCTGGTGTTCGTGGACTTGCTGAGAAAGTGTTTTTCCGGCGACGCAGCAGAGCGTTTGTTCTTTATCACACTGATACTATCACCATGGAGAACTTCATAACCTCATCATCGGCTCGGCTCGGCTCGGCTCGGGCTGAGATCAGTGCGATCATTCCTCCTCCTCCTCCTCCTCCTCCTCCTGTTACGGGACGTGGCGTGGCTTGTATTAATCAGCTGATTGTTTTTTTTAAAGATATTTAGAAATTAATCAGTAATAACGTGGCTGCTGTCAGTTCCACACCACGGGCTTCATTTGTGTGATATAAAATTCTGTGAAAAAAATAAGGCATAAGATCCTGATGTTATATTTTCACAGGGTGTTTTTCTGTGACCATCAGTGCAGCAGGTAGAACGGTGAAAAGTGTCATGATTGTAAAATAACTGTCCAATCAAATCAGCTCCTCTCATCCCCTTTAAAAACGAGTGTCCAATCAAATCAGCTCCTCTCATCCCCTTTAAAAACGAGTGTCCAATCAAATCAGCTCCTCTCATCCCCTTTAAAAACGAGTGTCCAATCAAATCAGCTCCTCTCATCCNTCCTCTCATCCCCTTTAAACATGACTGTCCAATCAAATCAGCTCCTCTCATCCCCTTTATAAACTGATCTTTTCTGATCCACTTTAAACTCAATTGTCAGTGTTCAACAAATTCATCTCTCCCTCTTATATAACGTGTCCAATCCAATCGCATCCTCTCATTTCCTTAAAAAAACAAAACAGGCATCAACTCGATTCGACTCTTTCACCTAAAAGAAGCATCCAATCAAATCAACAAAACAACACAAAAGTTGTAACTCTTTCATTCAAACCACAACAAACCCTCTCGCTCTCCGTGTGTGTGTGCTGATGTCTCTCAGAGTGTTTAGTGCAGCTGTTTAGGTTGTAATTCATCCGCCTGCTCCACCTTCCGCATCTCAGGGGGCGTGTCATTGTGTGCAGTCACCTGACTATCACGACTGTCACTGATTGGCTGCATGAATCTACAGTCTGGAGGAGAAAGAAATCAGCCCCAGCCTCACTTCACACGTCTTTCACGTCATTCTGTGTGTTTTTATTACGGCCTGTTGGTGGCGCCGTTGCGTTCGCGTCCACAAAAATCCCAAACGATCCGATCTGTTCATCACGAGTAATCTGATGTGGAGCCAAAACGTAAACTTGTAAAGTTTATATTGATATTTGAACGCAGGAAGGCGTTTAACTCTGCACATTTATACCGGCGCTTTGGGTGAAAAACGTTACGACCGAAATGAAAACGTGAAAACAGCAAGTGTGCGAAAATATCTGCTCACTCCAGACTGAGTTATTTCTAACACTAACTCACATGCGAACAGAGCTCAAGACCTGTGTTACTGTCCTTCATTCATGTTCCCACAAGTGTGTGTGTCTCAGAGTGAAGGTTTATGTGTTTACGTGTTTGTTTTTACAATCTCACGTGAGATGGAATAGTTTTTTTTAGTGTTGGAGTAGATCATAAAAGGTTCAGACATCTGTGTCTGTTTTCAATCTCCGTGTCGTAGCGGTGTGTCTCGTCCTGCCTCGCCTCTCGTCCTGCCTCGTCTCTCGTCCTGCCTCGCCTCTCGTCCTGCCTCGTCTCTCGTCCTGCCTCGTCCGCACGTCTGTCCGGCTCATGGACGTGTTCAGACGCTCGGCGTGACGCTGACATGGCCGGAGCGTTCCATGGTGCCCGTCTCTTCGCGCTGTGTGTGCCTCGTCGTGAACCTGTTCCCACGCTGTCTGTGCGAATCTCACTGTTAATATTTAATTCAAGTAGAAAAAAACTACCTTAGAATAATGAAAAATGTGCCGGTGAAGATATTTATTTAGATAAATTTACTGCTAAACATATAGATGTATATTTATTTCTAAAAAATATATACATACATATATCTATCTAATGACTTACACTGTGTATGAATGATAAGAACTGAACAAATATGTGATGCTGGAGATTTAAGAGAAAGAAATACACAATAAATAAATAAAGAGGTGCTGAAATGAAAACGTCTCCTGCGTTCTCTGCTGCTTTCTGACGATGAGTACTGTTGCTAGGCAACCAGCAGACACAAAGCAAAGCTAGGGAAAGAGCAAGGCTAATGTTTCAGCTAGCTAACACGTGGGTGTTTTTATGCACACGATGTGACAGTGGCTGTGGAAACCAGACAGAAGCCTCCAGAACCTGCAGATGTGTCATTCAATTACTAAAAAGTGTTTATTTTTAACAGAAAGCGTGTTTCGTTTACGTTCCTCCATCTCCGCTACCGTATCTGTAGCTGCGCGGTGAGTTTGCTGTCATCCTATTGGTGGATTTTGGCGAGCATCGCAGCAGCAGCGCTCACTCTCTGAGATCTCAGTCAGAACTTTCGTGCACTTTGTCGTCGGCCGTCTTCGGTCACAGCGGCAGTAAATATAATAACGTGATGATGCGAGCTCGTCACATCGTACGCTCTAAGGCCCCGATCTCAACTCGCGCCCAAGAAATCGCTTTCGTCGAGTTAAATTTGGAGAAAAGGTGAAGTGTCCCGTGACTCAGTTTGAGTCGGTGTGAGTCAGGGACATGAGGGAATGTTTTTATTAATAAACAAAGATCTCGTTAATCACGAAAGTCCCCTGACATGAACATTAGGACATCGTTCCGGGAAACGTGCTCGTGAAGAAGTGAATGTTCTCGTACCTGGGTCATGTCGTTTCTGGGCATGAAATGTTCTTTTGCGCGGCAGTCGGTGATGTGCGAGTGCGATGTGAGCGCGATGCGACGCAGCCCCGGAACGCCGCCGTGACCCAGTCGTTCATGTGACAGTGATTCAGCGCTTGTTTGTGTGCCGATGTTCTCTCTGAAATGCTCATTACCCACGTAATCACTCCGTACAGGAGGGAACCAGCAGCTTAACTCCACTGGGAGCGTCTCAAAGGCAAGGTCCGGGTCACCCTGTGACCGCGGAGTGTGTGTGTGTGTGTGTGTGTGTGTGTGTGTGTGTGTGTGTGTGTGTTGGCAAACACAATTTCAGCATGAGTGTTTGATTCGTGCACCATGCTGGTTTGGAATTCGGTACTTGAGAGATGATTGAGTGTTCCCAGGTGAGGATCTGGCAACCTTCTCAAATCTGTCTGAACTTATTCCTCACACACACAAACCCGAGAGAGAGAGAGAGAGAGAGAGGGAGAGAGAGAGAGAGAGAGAGACCTGAGCTGAACTTCTGCTCACGTATACACTAGATTTATTTAACATGAGCAGTTAAGCCGGCTTTACGCCGTACCATTTTCAGTCGCAGGAAAAATCGCACGTCGTGAGTTGAGATCGTTCTTAGGAGGCATGATGTGATACGACACTCGTCCAAAATCCACCAATAGGAGGACGGCAAGTTGACGTCACAGCTGTACGTACAGTAGAGGTGATGGAGAAACGTAAATGAAACGTGCTAACAGACAGAAAAAACCTCCTCGTTACCTCAAGATCACTGTGTTTACGCGAGTCTGTTATCTGCAGGAGTTAATCTCCGGATCACGCTGATTGATGATGTAAACAGACCGTAGTCATTTTCTTTAATCGCAGGTCGTTATCATCGCTATCGCTATCGCTAGAGGCTGAATGCTTCCTTTAAACATGGCTCTGATCTCAGGAGCGGATCTCAGGTCCACCTGAACACAGAGATCTGAAGCATGTGGACTGGACCATGTGTGAATTTAAACTGTTCCCACAACGCAGCAGAGCGTAGTGACACTGGCCACTATTTTTTATTTATTTATTTATTTTTTTGGAAGTTATAGAACTTAAAGAACCCATGAAAACACTCCGTTCTAAGAGTGTGTGTATTAACAGGGTAAGTGTGTTTTCTTCGTGATATCTAGAAGGTGTCAGGAGTTTAACATTTTGCTTCTTGGTACATTCTTTAACCAAAAGGATTCATCAGACAATGAAGGGTTCTTCGCCTCCTAAAAGTGTTCTACTTGGAAACCTTTCTAATAGAGAAACACTTTGTTGTAGGGTTCTATATAGAACCTTTAAGGGTTCCCTCCGAGTGAGAAAGAGCCCTCAATGGAGCTAAATTTTCCATCAGCAAAAAAAAAAAGGTTCTTCAAAAGTTCACTCTAGAAGGATCGTAGCTTTACAAGTGTTCTACTTGGAAACTATTTTGATTGGGAAATGTACCTTATTGTAGGGTTCTACATAGACCCTTTCAGGGTTCTCCCAGAGCAACCAAAAGAACCCTTTCTAATGGGGGAATATTCTTTAACAGCTCTCCAAGAGGGACAACTGCAGAACCCTTGAGGCTCCTAATTTTCTACAAACTTCAGAAAAAGGGTCATTCAAGGGTCACAGGCCTCCTAAAAGTGTTCTACATGGAAAAGGAAACATGTTATTCTAGGGTTCTACATAGAGCCATTAAGGGTTTCCCCAGAAGGACAACTAAAGAACTCTTAAAGATCCTAAATATTATATGAGTTTACAATAGAAAAAAAAAGCTAATTCAAGAGTTCTTAGTTTCCTAAGAGGGTTCTGCTTGGAACCTTTTCTGATAGAAAGAACATAGTTGTAGAGCCTCAAAGAAGAGGGACAAGCAAAGAACCTTTAAGGGTTCTAGATTTTATATAATGAGTACATTAATCCTGTCACTTTGTGTTTTTTCCATGAAAGCTGAGGTAAATTTTTGATCACTGTGTTTTTTTTTCCACTGAATCCATCTGAGGAGCTGCTCGAGTCCAAATGTGGACCGTTCCAGGCGCTAATTGGCGAGGCCCGCGTGCCGGAGAGAACAAACCCTCCAAAGGTCAGCGTGCGGATCGAGGTTAAGATTCCTCGCGTGTTCTGAAGCGCGGAGAATAAATTGGGAAAATTAATTTCCTCCGTTCCATGAGAGCCGCACTTCAGGGTCAGCGGCTGATGGAGTGACGGAGGGAAAGTGAGAGACTTATGAGTGACGAGTGTTTAGTGAAGGAGAAGAACCTGGAGATCTTTGTGGAAAACTGAAGACTCCAGACTCAGACAGTGACAGAGTGAATCAGGAAAACAAAATCAGCACAGGAGCTGATTATACAAACTGAAGACAGAAACGTGAAAAACACAGAGTTAGAAAAAGGGTTCTGCTTTAACGGTTCTGTGTAGAACTAAACAACAAACCAGCTGAGGTTTCAGCAGAACCTGCGTTCACACTAGCGAGTGAGGAAGTGTCACGTGAGCGTTCGTTTCCTACGTGTGTGTGTGTGCGTGTGTGTGCGACACGGAGCTGCGATTTCGGCGACATCTGACCTGAGGTTTTTTTTCTCGATTCTACGCAAATCAGCTCTGACACTGTAAAGAAGCGACAAATCCAAATGTGTATAGAGGCGTTATAGAGAGCTCGGCAGGAAGTAGCGGAGATGGTTGGTGCCTCGGGTGAGTGTACGTAACTAGTACAGCTAACTCGTATTGCTAGTCTGGTCTGAGAGTAAAGCTAGCCGAGCGTAAATCGTAAATCACACAACTGATTAGTGCATTATTTAATTTATTCGTAACTAGAAAGCTTTAGCGGTATATAGCTACTAGGATTTGTCATTGGAATATAAATCAAACTTGGCCACGCCCACCAACTACATGTGTCATGAGGGGTTTGTCACCTGCTAGCGTGAATGTAGGACGAGAAATCGATGCTTTATAAGTTACGAGAATATCTGAAGATAGACTGCACGTTTGCGCACGTCTGCATCACTCAAAGAATAATTAGCTAGCTAGAGAAAGGTTAGCTAGCCCTGTCAGTGACTTAATATCGGTGGAAAAAGATCAGCGTTTTAGCAGCGAGATTTCTGAGCATTTTTTTGTTTTGTTTATTATTGATTTGTTTATTATACACGTTTTAACGCATTACAGCTAGCAAACAAGTTTAGACTAGAAACTTCTGTCTGAGTATCGTGAGAACGTATTTAAACCTTTATAAACCTTCCTACAACGTTACTGCAACATTAACATTTCCATAAAACTTTCCATTCTTAATCTAGTCCTAAAAATCTGGTCTTTTGATGACGTTAGAATTAGAAATGTAACCCTCAAGAGAAAGACTTTTACAGAACATTTTGTTGGAAAAATTATTTCTTTATTTTTTTTTAAATCAAGAAAACACCATGCACTGTTTATACACTAAATGTTTTACAACATAAATCCAGCAATAATAAACATTTTCATGGGATTATATTCCTCTGTAATATATTTCTAATTAGGAACAGGAAAGAACGTGTAAAATGTAGAAACAGATTTTTGGTTCTGAATATAGAAAAAGTGTATTTTGAGGTAAACTGTTTTAAATATATACAGTATGGTTTAGTGTGATGTCAGTGAGGCTTATAAGGTTTATAAAGGAAACTGACGTGTTCATCATAATGCCATAAAAATGGGCTTTTCCGGGATTTATGCCATGACACGGTTGGCAAGTGGGCGGAGCTTAAGCCATGACACGGTTGGGAAGTGGGCGGAGCTTAAGCCCTACATCAAATTTTCCCTTCATGTGAAACGCTTTTCTGTTTATTTTTTAAATATATTTTTACTACTACAGCTTGACATGCTCTAGATGCAATTTATCCAAAAATGTGTCCAAAATTCGCTGTGTCTTGTCTTGAATAAAATGTGCGTAAATAAATGCCCCCCTTATTTCAGAGACGTTCGCAGCACTCTGTCCCCTGTCGAGGCCCTGCTACAGATATCAGAGGAAATAGACGCCTATATGTGTATTACAAAACTCTGGCTGAGGTGATGTTTGGAATAAATGATGTGTGTGTTCCAGTCGCTCCATGACTCTGTGTGTGTGAGTGTGTGTGTGTGTGAGTGTGTGTGTGTGTGTGTGTGAGTGAGTGTGTGTGTCTTTGGCAGGCGTTTATTTAATGATGTCATCTTGTTGCGCTTCTTCATAACAATTACAGTAAGAGCAGGGACATGCCGTCTTTGCTTACAGGTTGCTAAATAAATGTTTTAAAGCAGAAGCTTATAGAGTGAGACAGAGATTAATGTGTGTGTGTGTGTGTGTGTGTGTGTGTGTGTGTGTGTGTGTTTGAATATAGTGGTGTAAGGGAGTGTGTGTGTTCACAATCAAATCATGTACGGTGACGGAGCAGACGGCTGGATGAGGGTGGAGACTGCTGACGAACATCTGCGTGAAAAACAAGCACAGGCTCTGTGTGTGTGTGTGTGTGTGTGTGTGTGTGTGTGTGTGTGTGTAACTTTCCGACTGGACTCTGACCAGCTGACAGACCAGTTTAATGAGAACTCTATTTGAGCTACAATCACATGACATCAAAACAGCAAAAATCTGTGTGTAGAAACATCATGCAGCTCCAGCAAAGTGGAAAAAAAGTGTGTGTGTGTGTGTGTGTGTGTGTGTGTGTGTGTGTGTGTGTGTGTGTGTGTGTGTTATTCACTAATAAATTTACAAGTAAAATACTTACAAAGTCAGGGACAAATTTCTGAAAAAAGTATCAGTCAGGATTTAGTTATTAAAAAAAAAACAAAAAACTTTGAGCATCTCATAGCGAGAGATTAAATCCGTTATTACAAAATGGAAAGAATAGGACGGAGCCTTGACTCTGCCCAGAGGAGACGGTAACGCTGAACATGATGCTACCACCACCATGCTTCTCAGTGGGGATGATGATCTCAGGGTGTATCGCTTTGTAGAGTAACTCAGAGGGAACTGGACGGATCCACAGCTCAACAGCAGCCTGGACACTCCACAACGCTGAGCTTTGTGGAAAAGCAGCAAGAAGAAAGTCATTATTGAGAAAAAAAAAAGAAATCTGAATGAAATCCTATTTGGAAAAAGCGTCTCGGCTCTGAAGAGAACCCTACAGTTGTGCACGGTGGTGGTAGCATCATGCTGAGCATTACATTCGGCCTCTTGGTTGCTGCTCTGTCTAATCCCAAGAGCCATAGTTGTGCTGTATTCTTAATTTTTTTTAAATAAGGGATTAAATGTGGCTCTCTGAGATGTTCCAAGTTTCATAACCAAACCCTGTCTGATACTTTTCCAGAACTTTGTCCCGGACTTGTTTTGATCTCCTCCTGGTCTTCATGATGCCGTTTGTTTAGACATGTTCCCTAACAAACTCTGGGTTCCATCCCAGGAACAGGAGCAGGTTTATTTATGTTGAGAGCGGAGCTTGTGACACTTTAACGGCACACGGGTCGACTCCATTTAACTAACTGCATGAGCTCTGGAGGTAACTGGGTACTGCAGACCTCATTTAGGAATTTCACAGTAAAGGGGGTGAATACTTATGCAGTCTATGCAAATTTTATTGTTTTCATTTGTAAATAAGTTTCACAAATTATATTGATTCAGTATTATGGGGTGTTTGTGTAGATTCATGACCTGAAAAAATCCTGATTAAATTAATTTCAGGGCCAGAATATAACACTACACAAGCAGGGAAAAGTTCGAGGGGGTGAATACTTATGCAAGTCACGGTGTGTGTGTGTGAGTGTGATGAGATGAGTCACTAGTTTAAATGAAGCCCAGATGGACGTTGCTCTGAGCAGCAGTGTTGTGCGTGTGTGTGCGTGTGCGTGTCCGCATGTGCACGTATGTGTGTGTGTGTGTGTGTGTGTGTGTGTGTGTGTGTGAGGGCCGTGTCTCAGTAATGAGCTCAGTGCAGGACGTTAGTGCTCCAGCATTGGGATTTTACACACAAAGGGAAAAGCTTTGTCACAGCTGTTGTCATTCCAGGACCTGAGTGCTGAAAAAAGAGAAACACACAAGTAACATCATCATCATCATCATCATACAGTACACATCCGTAACATCATCATCATCATACACTACACACACGTAACATCATCATCATCATACACTACACACACGTAACATCATCATCATCATC
>CM074957.1:703144-717573 GCA_037577455.1 Pangasius macronema
CATACACTACACACACATAACATCATCATCATACACTACACACACGTAACATCATCATCATCATACACTACACACACATAACATCATCATCATCATCATCATCATACACTACACACACGTAACATCATCATCATCATCATACACTACACACACGTAACATCATCATCATCATCATACACTACACACATGTAACATCATCATCATACACTACACACACGTAACATCATCATCATACACTACACACACGTAACATCATCATCATCATCATCATCATCATACACTACACACACGTAACATCATCATCATCATACACTACACACACGCAACATCATCATCATACACTACACACACGTAACATCATCATCATCATCATCATCATACACCACATGTAACATTATCATCATACACTACACACACGTAACGTCATCATACACTACACGCCATCATCACACACACATGAGGAGGCTGAGTGTGAGACTCACCGCTGTTCTGTCTGTACCAGATCTCCACACAGTCCTCCTCCTCAGAGATACGGTGGATTCCATCGTCCGGCTGGTTTCCATCCCAGTAGTTGTACTCATACGGTGATCCGTCCGTCCACTCCATGGTGCCCTCCTGAGGATACGTCCACACAGGGATATGTATCAGTTTGTGTGTGTGTTTGTACATGTGTGTGGATGCCTATGTTTGTATGTGTGTGTATATGTGCCAATTCGTACATGTGTGTATACTGTATACAGTATGTATTCGTGTGTGTATGTATGCCTATGCTTGTGTGTGTGTGTGTGTGTGTGTGTGTGTGTGTGTGTGTGTGTCCATTTGAATATTATAGTTAGCATAATGTTAGCTAGCTAGCTAGTGAATTCAGCTACTTGTCTACATAATTAGCATAATCATTAGCACAGAAGTTAGACTAATTTTAGATCACTTGCTAATGATGTTGGCTACTGGTTTAAAAATAATTAGTATAACAGTTAGCCTAATGTTAGCTAACTAGTTAGCAACATTGGTTACTAATTTGAACAATTAACATAGCATTGAAGTTAGCATAATGTTCGAAAGCTTGGTGGGAATAATGGCTACTTGTTTACACAATATAATAGTTAGCATAATGTTAGCTAGCCTGCTAGTGACATTGGCTTCTAGTTAGCATAATAGTTAGCCTAACATTAGATAATTTGCAACTGAAAGTGTTGGGTTCATTGCTAGCATTACACTAGCTTCAGTTTTACATAATAATACCCTTAATTAATAAGTATATAGTTAATTTAGCTAATATGCACATATATACAGTAGCTAATATACACAATAATTAGCATAACAGTTAGCATAGTAGTTAGCCTAATGTTAAGTAGCTTGTTAGCTATAATGGCCACTTGTTTACACAAAATAGTAGTTAGCATAATTGTAAATATTTTGCTAGCCTCTAGATTTATGCTATAATTATTGCAATAATTAGCATGTTAGCTAGCGTGACATGGGCTACTAGTTTACTCAACAGTAAGCATAGTAGTTAGCACAGTAGTTAGATTTATCTTCAGTAGTATGTTAGCCATATTGGCTACATGTTTACAAAATATGTCAGTTAGCTTAATTTTAGATTGTTGTTAGCATATTGGCTCTTGGTTTACACAATAAGTAGCATAACAGCTAGCAACTTTTGCAGTTCACACAATATAATATTTAACCCAGTGTTAGCAAACTTGCTGCTAGCTACTAAAGTCAGTTAGCTTCTGCTTGTAAAGGTAACTGGCTAAATTTTGTTAAATAGAAATATGGGATTTTTTTTTAGGATTTCTGACAGATCTTGTTGTGTTAGGGATAAATGACATCCAAAATGAATTATTTTAAAAAATAATAATAATAAAAAAAGGGGGGGGGGATTTAAAAAGGGTGAGAAATAAATCATAGGCATTTTTATGTTGTTATGTTTTGTGTTGTTTATGTGGACCAAGGAGACGATCATCTCCATCATCTCCATGCACTCAGGGGTTGCCAGGTCTCAGAATAATAAGCATTCCAGCTGTACAGTGCTGCATAAAGAGCAATGAGGATTAAAAAAATCCACTTGATCACAGTTTAAGATCTGAAACTAGCCCAAAAATCTCATGGATTCAGTGCGTGGGCCACTGTAGTGTGCACGCATTTCTAATGCGCAGTATGAGCATTATGCAGTTTTATCATCAGATGCTATGGACATTATCCGCTCTGTAAACCTCATTTTCCCAAATTTTGTGATATTTTCACCAGTTTAGACTCTCATGACCTGACACTCGTTTGCCTGTGTAGCCTACATTTGATTGTTTCTTTTTTATTTACATGATCTCGATGGGTGTGGATTATTTTTCAAAAATACGCCACCTGCAGACTTGCTCCAAAACTAATTTGGCGTAAACGCCGCGACCCTGGCAACCCTGTTCTGGTTGAGCTCCCCGCCGCCGCTGAGGTCTCACCTGTCTCCGGTCGTGCAGGCCGATCCAGATATCCGTCGGTATTCCCGGGACTCGGCTGTTCACCAGATCGTACACGAACACGTTCTCCTCCCAGCTGAGCGCAAACACAGACATGTCAGTTGTATAACAGTGCGCTGAAGTTGTGTTAGGCGTGCTCTGGATGATCCGCGTGTCTCCGTGTTACCTGTGCACAGAGGCCAGTTTTCCTGAACGGTGACCGTTGGAGAACTCGGCGCAGTACAGGTCGGCTTCGGCCCACGTGCGGTTCAGGGGAAAGAAACGGTAGCAGTAGCCGTCAAACTCGGTCCAGAAGAGCGGACAGACGGCGGGCTGACTCGAGTCAGGAAGCTGCAGAGGCAGAGCTGGAGAACGGGGAAGAGTTCCAGCGTAAAACTGTGGTACTGACTTCTACATTTACATTTATATGCAGAGGAAATGGGTTCTAACAAGGTTCTCCAACTCCTGTCCTCTCCCTCACCGAACTCAGAGTCTGGTGTGAATGAAGGAGCTACAGCTGAGCAATGATATCATCCATATCATATATATCATATATATCATATATATCATATCATATTACAATAATTTAATTACATTTATCAATGTGATGCTATTTGGACTAAAACTGGAACTCATTATGCTCTTGGAAGCCTTTTAACCCTTTAAAATTATTTTTCAATGTTGAATTGAAGAAAACATCCATTTAAGCGTTTAAACAACGTGCTAACCGACTATCTCAAAATTTACACCGTTTCTTTGCTGCATTTTGCCCTTAAATGAGTAAAAGTTTTCAGCGTTTTTTTAAGTATACAGTTCTACAAATCTACAATACATGGTTAAGTAGCATCCATACATTAAAGACAGTCTGATGATTTACTTACTGTTTTTTTAAGTATTAATGATTAACTTTTAGTCTTTAATTTGGATATTTTTCTTCTTCTCGTGATCTTCAGGAAATTGGCGTGTTCGGGTAGCAGGTTTGAGTGAATGAAATAAAAATCTGATTTGTTGAGCATGTTAATGATGTTAATGATGTTAATGATGATATTTGAAGGTAAGGTGTAGTTATAGTGAGGTGAAACACACAAACCTGATTTTGTAGGTTTCGTTAATGTTTTGTCTGAAACGTTCACGATGAAGGAAACTTTACCTGTGTTTAAAATGTTTTTATTTTACTCAGAGATCTGCGAACGGAGCATCAGTGCGACACCAACGACAGGTGAATCATTCGGACGCTGAGGAGCCCTCAAACAACGGCAGGGTTAAGGGGTGTTATACATGATGTTTATTTCAGTTTGAGAAACTGACAATCATCCACTAAACCTACTACTGTGTTCTGACTTTTAACCAACAAAGTGCAGGCGAAATAATCAGTAAAAATGGTGTTGGTTATAAAAGTTATAAAAAGTATAAAAAGCTGTTAAATGACTTATTACTTATAATATTACTTACATTAATATTCATGACTCTCTTATAAGACGTTATGTTATCCTAGAAAGTGAATGTTTTGAAGACTGGATGTTTTCTATTTGCTGATTTTGCTGGTACAGTAAAAGATAAACGTGTAAAACTCAGTGGTCACGTCTGCGTTAGTCTGTGAGTGAAGCTCAAACTTTAACTTTCTTCCTCCTGAAGTAGGTCACGGCGTAAACGCTCATAAAGCAGGGAGGTATTCGTCCTGTACTGTTCACATTCTCACAACAGCAGACTCCAGGAAGAGACTCTCAGCATGCAGAAGATACGTGGATTTTAAGCACGGAGGATAAAAGAGAGTGCGTAGCTCCTGAAGGAGTGAAGTAAGAAAATGCCGTGGAGTCGGACTCACCCTGAGTGATCTTCATGCTGGTGGAGGGGAGAGCCCAAAGACGCACGCTGCTGAGCCACAGGGCCAAGCACAATCCACACCAGAGCATTTTCACACACTGCAACTGTGGCCGAGTGTGTGTGTGTGTGTGTGTGTGTGTGAGTGTGTGTGTGTGTGTGCGCAACACGGCTGTTCGGAGACTGGGCTCGATCAGAGGGTGGGCGAGACTCCTAAACCCTCTGCCAGACTCTTCCTACTCAGAGAGAGAGAGAGAGAGAGAGAGAGAGAGAGAGAGAGAGAGAGAGAGAGAGAGAGACTGACAGACAGACAGAGAGAGAGAGAGAGAGAGAGAGAGGGAGAGAGTGGGAGACTGACAGACAGACAGACAGAGAGAGAGAGAGAGAGAGAGAGACTGACAGACAGACAGAGAGAAAGAGACAGTGGGNTATATATATATATATATATATATATAGAGAGAGAGAGAGAGAGAGAGAGAGACAGTGAGAGCCTTACAGACAGACAGACAGACAGACTGACAGAAAGAGAGAGAGACAGAGACAGTGAGAAATTGATAGGCAGAGAGAGAGAGAGAGAGAGAGAGAAAAACAGATAGACAGGCAGACAGATGGTGAGAGAGAGAGAGACTGACAGATGGAGAGAGAAAGAGAGGAAGACAGAGAGAGAGAAAGTGTGTGTGTGTGTTTAATATTTTCAATTTTCATTACAAAGATTTGGAGTTAAATCATGTTTACTGAAAGCGAATACATTTAAAAAAAAAAAAGAGCCTGCACAGTTTTTGTCGTTTAAGCTTCCTCAGTAAGTGACCTATGACCTTTGCTCCTCATTTAAGCTCTCTAATCTAACTGAAAGTGCCCTGGCTACAGAACACACCTCCTTTTACTGCACGCAGACAGAAAGAACTACAGATTTCTGCTGATTAAAGATGTTCATTCATTCATTTACTCATCTTCGGTAAGCGCTTTGTCCTGGTCAGGGTGGTGTTGGATCCAGAGCTAATCCCCGGGAAACGCTGGGTGTGATGCGGAATACAGCCTGGATGGGAAAAGCATTTATGTTAATATTAGGATTACGGAGCTTAATGAGTGTTCAGACGTGTTTATAGAAAGCAGTTTGCTAACATTGAGTTCCAGTGGCCTCATAGCACCAGTACAAAAAACAAAACAAAACAATGAGGCACACTTTAGACTTCCTGGCTGATCAGCACCGATGGGGGTAAAAGGGGCTGTAGAAGGCTGGGAGGGGTTTCGAGGGAGGGCGTAACTTTGGGTTGAGGTGTTAGGAGCAGTGGTGGAGGTATTTCCGATGCCCTGTTTATTTTCTGTTCCTCTACGTCATCCAGTCACTGATCTACCTGCAGGATTAACGACATCTGTTTCTCCCAAGTCCAAAAATATCCAGCATTCCAATCCCATTCCCATCTCTTTTTTGAAGACCATCTTCCAGAGACAGCAAAGGCTGCCAAGTTGCAATCTCAGTGTTCCGATGTTTTTTCTTTCCCACCTGAACACACTGATCTCATTGAGCACACAATTCGAGACTCACCCCCGGTGTGGTCGCGTGATTTGAGAAGATTTGGGAATGAAACAGGTGACCGGAAAAGCATCATTGTGCTCGTACCCAACAAAGACGGGGAAATGCGTTTCTGTGTGGATTACCGCAGGTCGAATGCAGTATTTTTGTGCGTATCCAGTTAAGCTCCGGTGTAGCTCACTTTTATTCATCACTAGATTTAACCAAGGCATATTGGCAGATTAACTTCAGCCAAAGTCCAAATTCACACCGATTTGTAGCCAGGCTTTTCAGAGCACTGCACGTGTTTCAGCACTTCAGGGACCAGGGTCTGCGCAGATGATATAATCATTTAGAGTAATAACTGGCTGCAGTGTTTGCAGCTTGCACAAGCCATACTGAGTCCATCCTTGAGATAGACTCCAGATCCACTGTGACCCTGACCAAGATAAAGCCTTTACTGAAGAGGAATGAATTTTTAAAAAAAAACATCAATTTGAAGCGTGTCCCATTGAAATGCTTTGTACCAAACAACCAGGCTCAAAAATCATCTCACTGTGACATCTCACTGTGATGACTCGTTCCTCCTCCGCTCCTCCGTCCCCACACGCCATTGTGCTGCTGGCAGCTTTATCTGGCGCCCTGCAGGGTCCCGACGCTATTAAAGGCCATGGATCTGTCCTTATCTCTCCGAGGAGCTGCGACTGCCACAGTGAGAGACAGGACACACAGATATGAGTCATTCTGCAGCCACTTACAGCCGGACTCTCTTCTCAGACAGGCCTGCTGCTGCTGGTCTCTAAAATAAACCGCACTATAATTACATTCCAGGAGGCCACATTGCCTGAAAGTGGTCAAGAGGATGCCGAGAGGACGTAAGTGACCATCTGACCATCAGGAGACCGCAGCACTCTGCACTGAACTGACACTGGGGTTTCTTCATGATGTATCGTCATCGGCAAATCAGTAAATTATAGCAACATTCAAGCAAGATTCTAAATAAAGAGGCTAAATCGTGTACGCAAAAATATCTAGTGTCTAGAGTTAGCTGTTATTTAGAGTTAGCTGTTATTTTGAGTTAGCTAGTGTCTAGAGTTAGCTGTTATTTAGAGTTAGCTAGTATCTAGAATTAGCTGTTATTTTGAGTTAGCTGTTATTTAGAGTTAGCTAGTATCTAGAATTAGCTGTTATTTTGAGTTAGCTGTTATTTAGAGTTAGTTGTTATTTAGAGTTAGCTAGTGTCTAGAGTTAGCTGTTATTTTGAGTTAGCTGTTATTTAGAGTTAGCTAGTGTCTAGAGTTAGCTGTTATTTTGAGTTAGCTGTTATTTAGAGTTAGCTAGTGTCTAGAGTTAGCTGTTATTTTGATTTAGCTGTTATTTAGCGTTAGCTAGTGTCTAGAGTTAGTTAGTAAATAATAGGTGTGTCACAGATGACTTATAATTCCAATTCCTCGTACAAAGTCGACAGAGGAAACGATAGATAAAAGTCACCAAGCATGCTTCATTACGTGTTCAGTGCAATGCTGATTAAAGTCAGTGAGATACGTCAAAAAAAAAAAACTGTTCACAGTACGAGGGTGAGTCAAATGAAAACAGCTTAACGAGATTCCTCGAGAAAAAATACAATTCAGTTCTAATTTATGTCAGTTTTTTTCTTTGACTCACCGTCCTACAATATGAATGCAAACTAAAAACTTTCTCACAGCCTCTGGTTAAATGCTTTTAGTATCAGAGTATCATATTCGTCAATATTTTAAGAAACTTTCTGATCAGTTCTGACGCTAAAGAATAATCCTGATAAACTTTCTCATTATAAAAGCGTTGTAAATGGTATAATTTTGTCTTTACATCACAGAAACAGGCTTATTAACAAATGTATTACCTGCCCTTCAGTTGTATTAATTTACACACAGTCTACGTTTCTGCTATTCTGTTGCCTTTGGCAGTGAAAAAACATTAAAAACCTTAAAATCTCGAGTGACTTTCAGGCTGCAGGTAATAAATTCAGGGCCGTTTCATGCTATTAGCATCGTTTAGGGGACAGGGATCACCACTATTTAAAAAAAAAAGTGTGCAAAAAAAGCACAGTTTACTATGGTTTGGCGAAAAGGTTTCTGTATCAGGCGGTCGCAGCGCGCCCCCTTGTGGTGTGAAAAGAACAGACACTAGAATTTACGATATTTAGAGTATTTTTACAAATAACTAAATTAAGGAAGTAACATCAGAGCATTACAAAGAAGCGGTGATCATGAAGGGTTCAAATCTATCTGGGGTGGAAAAGTGCGAAAATAAAAAAAGACGAGAGGAGAAACAGACCTAAAACATGGAAGACATTTGCCTCGATATTAGCTAAGAAAGCTAATTAATTGGATTTATTAGATTTAGTCATATCGTCCACTTTCTTTCTTCAGGTTGTTGATGTAATTGAAATGGAAAAATATAAATATAGGCAATCTAGCGTTGCTAGCTAGTATCTACAGTTAGCTGTTATTTAGAGTTAGTTAGTATCTAGAGATAGCTATTATCTAGAATTAGCCAGTATCTAATTAGATACTAACTAACTCTAGAGTTAGCTGTTAGAGTTAGCTATTATCCAGAGTTAGTTAGTATCTAGAAATAGCGAGAGTTAGTTAGTACCGGGAGTTAGTTAGGTTTTTTTTTTACAGCAAAATCACACATTATGGTGAACTCAGGTCATGTGGAAGCTTTTAGGATTTTTTTATGTCAGTATCTTTTTCTTGTATTTTACTGATTATGAACTTTTACACATTTTACACAATATATTTAGATTTTAATTATTTTAACACCTGTACACTGTGAAAGGGGGAGCGTAAGTAAACGCCCCCCAGAGAGACCTTGACATTTCGATCTTCTCATGTTTTAAATCTTGTAGATTGCTGTAAATCACACAGTGTCCTGGATGTGGTCTGAAGCAGATTTATTGATTTTGGGTGAGACAGATTTCTGCTGCTTCAATTTAATTAAATTAGTGCGTAAATAAAGAAGCGAACGTCTGACACTAAACCTGCCCTTGGGTTAGAGGTGGACACTGTGGACGTTTTTTATCTGTTTCTTTAAAACCGTATCCAAAATGAGAAAAATGAATTTGTGAGTCTCCTGTAAATAATCCTGAGCCGGGTATTGATTTAGAAAAGCTCTGCCGAGAGCAGACGCTGCAAAACGGTCATGTTTGAAATGTTTAAGTGTCCCTCAGTAGAGGAAACGCATCACCACGATCATCTCCAGCTCCATCATGTTCTGCATGATCCTTAATCCCGAGTTAGCGGTGACCTCCCGGGTGTATCGTACGCAGTGGTGCGTGTAAATTCCAGCAGTTATTCGCCCTGACGTTCGGTCGATACAGGAAGTGGGTGTAGCCACGAGGTCTTCCTGAAGCTAATTGAAGAGATGCAGATTGTGTCGATGAGGAGGAACTTTCCAGAACCTCGAGACACTGATTCCAGCTGAATTGGGCTCGATGATGATCCTGCTGTACCGTGATGTTCCAGTGATCCTCGGTATAAACCCACCTCACCAGCTCAGTGGGATTTAAACTCGCAGCCTCCTGGTGTTTAACCAGCACCTTAACAAATTAAAAAAAGCTAAGTTTTTGTCTTTCTGATCCTGGGTGACGCTTACATGATGATACTGATATGGTGAAGTTTTCTGTAAGGAGATACATTAATGGAAGGAGTCTCCAGTGTCAGTGCTTTGTAACAGTCAGAGGTAAAGCTGTAACTTTTGACACCTGGTAAGGAAACGGCTTTTTAAGTGATAATGCAGATGTTACATCGTAATCGTTGGGAGGTTGCTGTGGTGTAAGAGGAATAAAACGCTCTGGGATGTGCTGATGTAGGTGGTAACAGTAACTCCGCTTCTTCACACCGTTCTGTCATTGATTATTTTCCTATAACGGCCCCACGCGGTGTTTATTACCTGAGTGAAAGCATGAAGCTCAGAATCTAATCTATAAATTCAGACTGCATTTTGACGATACGCTCGGCGATTAAAGCCGACGTTCCTGGTGAGGTTTGGTTGTTGCAGATGCAATAAAACCCATCGTTCACTTTTCCAGCAGGAAGCTCGTTCTTCTCTGTCACCTTCACTGCTCTTCATAACGCACGCTGTTTATGGTGTTGCGCTGTTGCCTAGCAACATGTTGTGGAGGTCAGACAGAGAGCAGTGTAAAGGATGCTGAGGAGATCGTGGTGCCGGGGTGTGTTCCGCTTATCCGGGAAGATATCGTTGTGACTCGGAGCTGCAGAACTCACCTCATGGCCTGAGGAGGAGGAAACGACAGGGAGTGAAGATCTTCTCCTTCCGTGTGCAGGGTTTAGTGCATGCTACCATCTTGTGGCAGCAGATACAGAACTGTGAAGCAGGTCCGTGGGTGTGGTGAGAGTGGACATATGTAAATATGTGAATATATGAATATGTGAATATATGAATAAGTAAATATGTGAATATGTAAATGTGTAAATATGTAAATGTATGTGAATATATGTGAATATGCAAATATATGTGAATATATGTAAATATGTAAATATGTGAATATGTGAATATGTAAATATGTAAATGTATGTGAATATATGTAAATATGTGAATATATGAATATATGAATATGTGAATATGTAAAATGTGAAAATGTAAATATGTGAATGTGTAAATATGTAAATGTATATGAATATATGAATATGTGAAAATGTAAATATGTGAATGTGTAAATATGTAAATGTATGTGAATATATGAATATGTGAAAATGTAAATATGTGAATGTGTAAATATGTAAATGTATGTGAATATATGTGAATATATGTGAATATGTAAATATGTGAATATATGTGAATATATGAATATGTGAATATGTAAATATGTGAATGTGTAAATATGTAAATGTATGTGAATATATGTGAATTTGCAAATATGTGAATATGTGAATGTGTAAATATGTAAATATGTAAATGTATGTGAATATGTAAATATGTGAATGTGTGAATATGTAAATATGTGAATGTGTAAATATGTAAATGTGTGTGAATATGTGTGAATGTGTAAATATGTAAATTTATGTAAATGTATGTGAATATGTGAGTGAATATTGTGTGTATGTGAATATTCGCGGGGAAATCCCCGGATGTAACCTTTGCATCGCTGGCAGTGTGAGCGCACTGAATTCCAGGAGGTGATGTTTGAAAAACAGCACAGGCAGTAAAGCAGGTGAAGAGCTTCCGCTGCGAGTGAGACTTTTATTATCACTGATTGTTCTGAAAGAAAACGATAAAAATACAATAACCGCGTTGTGTAACACTCCCGCTTGCAGTGAGGTGCACAGAGGCGTAGCGGCCGCTAGGTGTCACTGCTGCGGCGCGGCGCTCACACACGAGCGCAGAAATAGAGGGGAGGGTCAGGCCGCATTGCTCGCACTTTTCAAACACGGCGCTGTTTCTTGCCTTGTTTGATTCGCGTTTTATCAGTTTATAACTCTAGGTAGATTAAACACTCGAACTTCGGACGCAATCTGTGGACGTTTCCCCGTGGTGAAGCGGGTCATGCAGTCCTGGCGAAGGTAATGAGCCGCAAAGCCCTCGGGTCTCGGCTTAGCAGCGCCCATAAACTGCACCGGAACTGGAATGACTGGCAGCCCAGGTTGGTATGCTCCGTCACTGGGGAGGTTCTTACGAAAGCGCGGGGATTCAGCGAGGCCTTTTTTTTTAAATTTATTTTAGAATTGACAGCGTTCTCCCTGACTGAACTCGATACACTAATTTTGGGTTGTTTAAAATGATCTAACTGCACACACATTTGGTTAAAATGATTAATTATTTTAGTAGCTAGCTAACTATAAACATCGTCTGCTAGCTAGCGATAGGTAACGATGCAGCCCCCCCATAATCACACACACAAGGTTAGCTTAGTAGCTAGCACTGCGCAAACTGTTTATCAAATGTCACACATTAACAATATTCATAATATCGTTTACAAACTATACAGAACATTTACTTTTTAATTCTTTATAATCTGGATGTATAGTAACCTATTATGATCAGAGGAACCGTTTCCGCCGTTTTGAGTAAGCCTTAAATGTGGGCGGAGTCCTAAACGGATGCGCACTTCCCTACCCAAGTGCACTAGATAGGGAATGATATAAATGGCTCGTGCACTCGATCTAGTGCACTACTGTTTAAAAGTTAAGGTGTTTGTGATTCTGCCGCTGTCTGTGAAATGAGTAGCTATATTTAATAAAAGTTCAGCGTTGGTGACATTAATGTAAAAAAGAGTTAAAATTAACTCTTTAATTCAGATTTTTAAACGTTAAATGTAATAACCAGTTATTCATGTTTAAACTGAAGTGATTTAAATAAAATAAGTATTTTATTTGTTTAATGAATGCAATTAAACGTCACCTCTTTATTCTTTCGCTATTTATTTCTTTATTATTTTTTTATATTTAAAAAATATTTAAAGATTTAACACATTAAAAAAAAGATTTAATGCAAAAATAACTCCGTTTGACGTTAGCTAGCTAGCTGAGGTAATGCTAGCTAATGCTAATGCTAGCGCGTCAGATGGTGCCGCGGTTAAAATTAGCTTGTTAGCTAAGCTAGCATTGATTTTCACCGGCTCAGACATTTTTTTGTTTAATTAACATTTAATTAACATTTTAAAGTTACACACGTATAGCTTTTGAAGCTGATCAGTGACACGATTTCTTTTTTTTAACATTTTAAAAATGTTAGCTAGCTAGTTATCTAGCGCGTGCGAGCTTAGTTAGCTTTAGCTAGCTGTCATGCTGACGTTAAACTGTCTAGATAACTAGTTATCCAGTAAACTGTAATAACTATTCCGGGGTTAATAACTACAATCAAATATTTACATAATTACATTCAAATGATTGTTTTAAGAATTGTTTTTGCTAATTAGCAAGCTAGCGCTATGCGGTGTATAAACAAACAGAGCTAGCATGCTAGTTCGCTATTGTTTATGGCAGTAATGTTAGCTGGCTAATTTAGTTTATTTTTGAGCAAATATAAATGGATAAATAAGTGAGTTTGGTTATTAATAACACGGTTTAAGCTGTGAAGGTGAACAGAGTGTTTTAAAACTGTGTAACGCCAGTAAAAGCGGAGAGTTTGTCGTTATTTGGTGATTAGGCTGAAGTTTGCGCTCAGAAGTCTGAGAGAACTTTAGTTCAGGAGATGAGTAATAAAGTCAGTGAGGAGGAAGGATGAAGGAGAGGATGATGAAGGTGAGGATGAGGATGAAGGTGAGGATGAGTGTGACAGCAGGTGAGGGGTTTGTTCCGCTCTTCAGGACTCACTTCAGTTTCACTTCAGGAGAAGAGAGAGACGGAGTTTTTGGGAAAGTCCTGCGTGCAAAAGTTTTCACCCCCCAGAGCACACCTTTAACTTTTTCTCCTTTCAGATTTCTTTCTTTCTTTTTGTCTTCTTTTTTCATTCTTTCTCTCATCTACTCCTTTCTTTTTTCAGTTGCTCGTGCTTGGTCTTTCTTACTCTCTTTCTTTTTGTTCTTTTTTATATTTTGCTTCTTTCCTTTTTTCTTTCTTTCTTTCGCCTGATTGTCTTTCTCTCTTTCAGTCATTTTTACATTTTATCTCTCTCTCTTCCTTCCAGTTACTTGTTCTTTCTTTGTTTCTTGTCTCTCTCTTTCTGTCATTTTTACTTTATGCCTGTCTTTTCTTTCAGTTAGTTTATTCTGTCTTTGTCTTTTTACCTTTCAGTGACTTTTTTTTCTTTTTTGTAGTTTCTTACTGTTTCTTGTCTTTCTTTTACCTGATTGTCTTCCTTCCAGTTACTTGTTTTTGTTCTTTCTTTCTGTCTTTTTACTCTTTTTTTTATTTCCCTTCATTCTGTCTTTCTGTCATCTACATATCTTTATTTTTTCAGTTTCTCTCTTTCTGTACTTGTCGTTTCTTTTGGTTAGTTTATTCAGTCTTTATTTCCCATCTTTCAGTGACTTTTTTTTTTCTTACTTTCTTTCTGTTTCTTGTCTTCCTTTTATCTAATTGTCTTTCAATCATTTTTACTTTCTTCCTTCTACTTACTTGTTCTTTCTTTCTTTCTTTCTTTCTTTCTTTCTTTCACTCATCTGTTCTTACCTCTTTCAGCAAAATTAAATGTTTTTCTTTGTTATTCATTCTTTCCTGTCATTTATTTTTTATCTTCATTTCAGTTTTATTTCTTTCTTTCGCTCAGCTGCGCGTCTTTCTCTTTTCCCCCTAAAACACTCTTCCACTTTACCCGTGTTTATCTTGTTCTTTCTCTTTCTCTCAGCTCCCAGTCCTTACAGCTTTACCTCTGACTGTTAGAGCGCTGACACTGGAGACTCCTTACACAAACGTCTCATAAATGTCTCTTTACAGAGTCGAAAAACGCCTCAGAGCTGCTGTCATAGAATTAATCAACGCCCCCTGACCAATCAGAGTTAATCAACACCCCCTGACCAATCAGAATTAATCAACGCCCCCTGACCAATCAGAGTTGATCAACACCTCCTGACCAATCAGAGTTGATCAACACCTCCTGACCAATCAGAGTTGATCAACACCCCCTGACCAATCAGAGTTGATCAACACCCCCTGACCAATCAGAGTTGATCAACACCCCCTGACCAATCAGAGTTGATC
>CM074957.1:733080-760313 GCA_037577455.1 Pangasius macronema
CTCTCTCTCTCTCTCTCTCTCTCTCTCTCTCTCTCTCCCTCTCTCTCTCTCTCTCTCTCTCTCTCTCTCTCTCTCTCACTCTCTCTCTCTCTCTCTCTCTCTCCCTCTCCCTCCCTCTCTCTCTGTGTCTGTTTCTAACTTTGTTTTTTTTTTCTTGTGTTTTTCAGGAAGCTGCTTCTCGCCTGGTCACAGGAAGTGTGTCTGATGATGAAGAAATGTGAAACCTACTCCCCGCTGTTCTCATTACCCTCCTTTCACCGATTCTGTAAAGGACTTCTCGCAAACGGTGAGTGAAAAGCTTCGAGCGGTTCCCCGGCGGCGTGTCCCTCTGACCTCCTTCCCAACTTCAGCCTGTTTTAGAAGAATGGAGTTTATACTCTCTTACACACACACACGGTGTGGAGATGCAGAGGCTAGCCGTGGTTTTACGGCATTGAGCTGTAAGGCCAGCACAGCTGAGAAGTTCTGATCGATAGATCCAAAATCCAAACTTCAGTCACTGAGAAATGTCCCATTAGACCTGAAGTGTTCTGCTGGTTCAGGAAGGAGAAAAGAAGCTGCAGTAAATCAGCTGGTTATATAGATGTGTTCAGTCACAGTCAGGATTTCAGCTGTTATTAGAGTAGTTTGAATAGGATTGTGTTTATTGGGGGTAAAATCTCTGATTGGGTCTGTGGTATTTATTTTAGAGGTGTGTGTGTGTGTGTGTGCGGTGGATTGTATGGTAGTGTCTTTCTGAACACTGAGTAACAGCGTTGTTTTTGCCGCAGCGCTGAACGAAGACTCCACCGTGTGTCTCCAGACCTGCAGCAGTCTACAGGTTCTGTCCTCCTCCCTCCCCATGGAGCTCCTGCAGAGGTCAGAACACGCACTCGTACGAAACATAGGTGTGTGAGGAACCTGAAAATGCTGTGTATGATCTGAGCGTGTGTGTGTGTGTGTGTGTGTGTACGTGCACAGATGTGTGGACGTGTGCCGGGTGCAGCTGGTTCACTCGACCGTAAGAGTCAGACAGGCCTTCGGGAAACTGCTGAGATCCATCCCGCTGCACGTGGCGCTGAGGTGAGTCTCTCACACGCACACACACACACACACACACACACACGCGCGTACACACCTCTGTTAGCAAAGACTGAACTGTATATCTGTGACCTAGCGTATAACGTGTAAATCATCACACACTCGAGACTTCAGACCCTCAGGTCAGTTGAGTTAAAGTGATCAGACTTGTGAAATAATCTCCAATGGTCCTTAACTTTAACTGTTTTTTGTGTATTTTTGGGGGGCGTTTCCCAGCAGTAACCGCAGCTCCTCGGAGATCGACGAGATCTCTCTCGCCATCCGGCGGCACATGAGCAAAGCTCCGAGCAACACCTTCCACCCGCAGGACTTCTCCGACCTCATCAGCTTCATCCTGTATGGAACAGTGCACCGCGGCGGGTGAGACGGCCAACGCCACATGCCTTTCTCCTACATTCACGTGCATCATGATCTCTTAGGGCTGTGTTTGTTTGAGTGAAATTTCTGATTAACAATGAGGTGTGTATTTGGTGCTTGGAGTCACGTGAGATGTGGGCGAGGTCTCAGGAGATGTGTTACCCACAATGCCGTTCTCTGCATCTAAACCCGATTTATAGATGATGTTTAAATAGTTTAAACTGTCAGATTATTGTTAGTCAAACTTTGTCAGTTCTGCTATATGTACAGGACACACAGAGGATTGAAATTTTGTTTCGATCAGACCCATGGTAAAGTAAAATAAAATAAATTTTTTAAAATATATTTATATTTAATTACGCGCTGTGTTCGTGGAAGTGGCCCAAGCGCGAGTAGCAGAGCGACTAATGAAAAGTCCCGCAGGGTTTTACACGGTCAGGGTTCATCGCTACGAACGAAAACTGACAATACGGGCTTCATGCCGTGATTTTGCACCGTGTCCACTGTTTCAACAGCAGATGAGTGTTATTTATTAACTTTGTTAAAAGTCAAACTGTCAGAGAGAAAAGATTTACGGAGGTGAGGAGAGTAATCCTGTGCGCGGTGCCTGGTAACCAAACGCCGCTGGAGTAAACCCGGTCCGGTGATGAGGTTTTGGTCCTTAAAAGATTTATACGTAATGGTGAGGTTGAAATGGATGGAGGTTAAGGAACAGCTGCAACTATAAGTGGATAAAAAGTACACTTGTTTGTGGAAAATTGTTGAGGTACAGGAGGAGTAGAAGGGGAACGTGGTGTTAGAGGACAATAAACAGCTTCAGGGTGGTGAGAGTAGCTCTGCTGCCTCATCACGCCACACAGACTGGGTTTATTACTTACCTTTAGTGTGTGTGTGTGTGTGTGTGTCAGGAAGGAGCCGTGGTTAGAGAGGTTGTACCACAGCTGTCAGCGGTCGGAGAAGCGCGAGTGTGCCGTGGTGCCGCGCTCCCTGCTGAAGACGGAGGCGGTGCTGTGGCAGTGGGCCGTGTGGGAAGCGGCTCAATTCACCGTCCTTTCCAAACTGCGCACTCCTCTGGGACGCGCCCAGGACACGTTCCAAACCATCGAAGGTCAGCGGATACACGCACGCACGCACGCACGCACGCACGCACACACAGAGAGAGCGGCTTAACCCCTCGTTGTTGTTATTGGCTTGTTTATTTTTGGACACCAGTGGAAAGTTTGCACAGTCTCTCTCTCTCTTTCTCTATTTATTTATTTGTTTGTAAGTCACTAGGTGCAGTTATTGACCTACATTTAAAAGATAAATACTTGTTTAATTTATTTCTAAAAAAAAAAGCTTTTAGGTTGAGTAGTACCTTCCTACACTTATCACTGTTTTTCCCCTTTTCTGAGAATGGGTTCAGTTGAATTTAATTTGATTATCTGTGTATTTATTAATTAACGTTCTTTAATTATTTTTTTAAACATACTTTCTTACATTCTCTTAATTTGCTTTTGTGTTTTGTCGACACGTGAAAGTGAGCTCATTGTCAAAGGACCCATTATGGACGGGTATAGGAGTAAGTGAGCACACACACACACAGTGTGTGTGTGTGTGTGTGTGTGTGTGGTAGGGATGATCCGCAGTCTGGCGGCTCACAGTCTGAACAGCGAGCAGGAGCTGAGTCAGTGGAGTGGAGGAGAGAGCGATGAAGGTCACCACACCAACCAGCTCCGCCTCGCTCTGCTGCTGCAGTTCCTCGAGAACCTCGAGAAGCTCATGTACAACGCTTACGAAGGCTGCGCCAACGCCCTCACCGCCCCGCCCAAGGTAACCCTGACACCTGAGCGTCTCGCTCGCCCGCATCGTCTCCTGTGTGTGTGTGTGTGTGTGTGTAGATTTTTCACTGTGTCGTCTAAACACTATTTTGTTTGCCAGAAGAATTAAATCGTACCGCACTTGTTTCTTGAAAGTGGCCCGAAAACGTTGAGATAAATTTCGGAGCTCCTGACCCCTCTCCTGTTCTCCAGGGAATTAGGACCTTTTTCTACACCAACCGTCAGACGTGTCAGGATTGGCTGACGAGGATCCGCCTGGCGCTGATGAGGGTGGGGCTCATGTCCGGCCAGCCGGCCGTCACCATCCGCCACGGCTTCGACCTGCTCACCGAGATCAAGAACAGCAGTGCGCAGGTTCGTTGTTAAAAACACTCGTCATTTAAACTAACGCTTTATTTATTTATTTTTGAGGAGTTGCATCATGGTCTCCGCTGTTCCTCCAGGGTCCTGAGATGGAGGTTCCTATCACCATGCTGGTGGAGGCTCTGTGTGAGCTGCGCTGTCCTGAAGCCATCCAGGGCTTGGCCGCGACCTCAAACCGGGTGCACCCCTTCTCGCACCGCACCCAGCCGAGACAGCGCGACGTCCGGCTCCCCTTCACTCATACAAAGTTTGGTTTGACTCCGCCCCTCCCCGTACTTAGGCCCCGCCCAGTAGTGATGATGACCACACTTTGAAAGTCCAGATTGTGACTTTTTATCACCTGTTCATTTTACAAAAATATTAAACCTTAGTCATGCTTGAACAGACGACTAACAGCGCACACTCGCAATAAATCTGTGTCCCGGTGTGTCCTAGGTTTGAGAAAGCGGCTCTGGAGTATCAGGAGCAGCTGTGCGCCGTCACGGGGGTCGACTGCTCCATCAAAGGCTTCGACAGATCCTTACTGAAGCTCGCCAACTCGCCCACAGCCAACAGCTCCAGTCCAAAACATACAGGAAACGGTGAGGAAGCGTCCACACGTGGGAATAATCTCCCTGTAACACAGGCTCCGGTTTTTCCAGGGGGTAGAGCTGTTACTAAGAATCCTTGTTGTTTATGTATTTTGATTTTTTTTAAATATATATTTCTTACCCATGTAAACATCCACCTGAATCTCAGATGTGGCTGAATCCCAAACGACGTCCTGTTCACTGCATATAAACACTTCGTAGAGTGGTGTGTGTGTGTGTGTGTGTGCGCCAAGTGTCCCGGCGTATTTTGTAGTAGACCCCAAGTCCTTTCCACGGTGAACATGTACGTTTGTTTGTTTGTTAGCTGGCGAGGTTTGCACGCACAAGTCTTCATATTTACTAAAATATTGGCACCCCTGGATTCAATCGGGTCGTCCTGTGAGGTGTATGAGCACAGTCTTAAAAATGTAAAATGACTGTGTGTGTGTAGGAGACATTAAGAAGACGGTGCTGTTGAAGTCCAGCGAGTGTTCCTCCGAGGTCCTGAACTTCCTGGCCAATAAGGCGTGCGAGTGTTACGTGGCTCTGAGCGACTGGGCGTCGGTGCAGGAGTGGCAGGCCAGCATGCTGGCGCTGAAGAAGAACAGCAGCAGCTCGGCCACCGTCAACCTCAAGACCGACTTCAACTACGTCAAGTGAGCAGCACTCCAACCTTCACTGCTGTCTGCAAGGCTTATACGGGACGTCCTGTAGATTCTGATCTGTGTGCGTGTGTGTACGTGTGTGTGTGTGTGTGTGTGTGTGTGTGTGTGTGTCAGAGCTCTGAGCAGGTTTGAGGACGGAGATTTCCCAGAGACGGCACGCGTCAACCTCGACGAAGGACCTCTTCTAATGCCGTAGGAGTTGAGGTCGTGGTTCCTGTTTGATCCATGTGATGATGATGATGATGATGGATGAAACTGATATCTGATACGGACCTGATGTCGAGCTCTGCTTCTGGAAATCCTCAGCATTCAGTCTCCCCTAAAACTTCCAGGCTAATACGTAAAGCGCTGAACCGTTAATTATTTTCCCATAACGGCACGTCCCCAAATGTGTTCCTCCTCTGATGCTCCAGCAGACTGACACGCCAGACGTGTTCTCTGTATCGCCGTTAAAGTCGGTTATTGCGGGACATTCCTCGAGAGCTTCACACTCTGACATTTAGAAAGCGCCGACACTGGAGACTCCTTCCAAGTATTAGTTAATAGTAGCATCTTACAGAAAACTTCAAAGATTACATCAGTAAAGTATTTGGAAAAAAATATTGTCTTTTAAAATGTTTAGAAACATTAACATAGTGTTCAGTAATGAGGGACTGCAAGATAAAGATGGCTGCTGCGGAATAAAATCATGTGATGTGATGTGATACACACACACACACACACACACACACACACACATGTCTGGACTTCGCCGAGGAAGGACGGCATGAGTCAGGACTAGGCTCAGAGCTGCAGAAGGCCATCGAGGTTCAGCTGCTGAGGAGCGCCGTAGCAGCCATCACATCAGCCAATCACGAGCAGGACCAGAAAGTTCTACCTTCATCAGAGTGAGTTCCGCACACACGCCGCTTCCCACTTCCCAGATTTACACACTATAGTACTGGAATTTGCGTAGCCATGCAGTTCCGGTTCGGAGCTGTTGATGCTTTTGGGAAACAAAAGTTCAGCCTAGTACAATTTGTAGTAATTGTTAATCATCTGAGGAACCCCTGAGGAACCTTTTAATATCCTGGTCCTTTTCTCGCGAACGTCATCAGCACTCTGGTGAAGTACCTGAAGCAGACGGGCCGGATCGCTCTGGGACCTCTGCGCCTGTCCACGCTGACGCTGTGTGACGCGCTGCCCACCCTCGGAACCCTGCAGCTCCACTGCGCCAGCTCTTTGGAGACCTCGCTGTGCAGCCAGCACCCCTCTGAGGTCAGGCAGACACAGCTACAGCGCTCTACTCTGTTAATCTTACTGCGCAGCTTCGCTAACGCCGCCCTTTCCGTCTTTAGGAATGTCTGATCCCGCTGTACAGCGACGCTCTGAGCACGTGTAAGCAGCAGGACGTTGAGCCGTGGCTCCACGCGCTCAGATACAGCACGTTTCAGAGGCAGCTCTTCCTGAAGCTCAGAGGTGGGATCGTATCGCGATGCCTGTATCGCGTCACTTCTCGGGTACAATAACGGCTAACGATGTCATCGCTGTGTACTGTTGTAGGCTCGTCCGGTCCTGTGGACTCTCACCTGGTGGAGCTGTGTCTGACGGCGGTGAAGTTCGCTCGCAAGCAGGGGAACATCGCCCTGGCCACGCGCCTCCTCGCTCAGTGCAGCAAGCCGTCCGCCGACGACCCGGAGAGCCCGGACCTGGTACAGAGCTTCAGGCAGCTGACCCTAGAGGGCGCCGTCCGACTCTTTACCCCTGGACTCGACTTCTAGCTCTCCCGGTTTCACGACAAGTGACGTCCACTCAGGCCGACGACGAGTAATGGGTTTTCCTGGCTCCTTGTAATATGCTGTCGTTTCTATGGCAACATCATTTACAGGGACGTTAACGACACACGATTTTCTCCGGTGTCGCGGTTCGTAACAGTCAGAGGTAAAGCTGTAACTTTTTAGAAACTTTTCTAACATCTTCAGGAGAGACGAGTTTACGCTTTCCACTTTCTCTGTTTTATTTATTTATTTATTTATTTATTTATTTGACAGACGGGGAAAAAAAGAGTCTGAGGGTGAGGGAACTAGAACAGGAAGGAACTTGTTTCACTGGCATCCCAGAGCATTTAAATGTAACTTTAAAGGGATAAAAATTAAAAAACCTGTCCTTTATTTAATGAGTACAAAAGCGTTATAATCTTCGGCAGACTGCTGTGGTATAAGAGGAATAAAACAATATAATTAAATCTGGAGCGGGGTGTAACAGTAACTCCGCTTCAACACGCGCACGCGCGCACACTCACACACACTCACACACACACACACACACACACACACACACACACACACGGTGATTATTACTTCACGGTATGTAAATGATGTTGTATTTTTGGATGTTATTAAAATAACCCTGACAGTTCTGTTTATCTGGAATCACATCCACAGTGTTTTTTTCCTACTAACGTTGGAAGCCCCGCCTTCTGCCCGCAGGTCAGTCGGTGGCTGCCATGGAGATGCTGAGCTCGTGTGCGCTGTCCTACTGCCACTCGGGGAAGTGCGAGCGCGCCGCCTGCCGCTCCATCCTCACGCTGTGCAAGTGGCTGCTGGCCGACTGGAAGGACCTGACGCCTCAGCTCAAACAGGCGGTGAAGAGGAACAGCAGCGGCCCGCCGTCAGCCCTCAGCAAGAACATCGCCGCCCTGCTGGAGCTGCCCGTGGAGGAGCAGGGTATACTGCGCATCACCACCGAGACCACAGGTACCTGCTGTTCTCATGCAGCGCGCACGAGCACGGCGGGAGCTTCGGGTTCATGTAACGTTGTGTAATCCTAACGTAATTCCACAACGCACTGGAATGCAACCCCACGCACTACCATATATTGCGAATAAAATATATTGTAACAAATATGGCATTACACTGGGTTATAGCATGTAACACTGGATGTTATGTTGTGACGTATTGTGTTACGATGTTATGACATTACGTTGTGTATCATAACGTGACTCTAAATTATATTAACGCTACAATGCGTTACATTACAATTCGTAACGTCACATAATTACACCTATATTCTGTTGTATCATGTCACACTTCTGGTCTTTGCTAGCTAGCTAAGCTAACGGACCAGCGACACCGTCGCAGCATCGCAGCGTTTCTCTGCAGTTCTTTCGTCTCCTCAAGCATTTATCTTCAGAAGAAAGAGAATCTGAGCGTCGAGTGCGCCTCGTCAGGGATTTCTCCCTGTGAAAGGTCGTGTAGCGTGTGAGCCGTGTCCGTGATCGCTCATCCTGTGTTTGTGTGGTGTTTCTGCTCTCGTCAGTGAGCGTCGGAGTCGGGGAAGCGGACTTCGTCCTGGGCCAGCTGTACCAGCTCTCTGCGAGCCAGGCGCCCGAAGTGGCCAAATCCTGGGCTGCTTTAGCCAGCTGGGCGTACAGATGGGGCCGGAAGGTCGTCGACAACGCAAGGTGGGTGGGTGTGTGTGTGTGTGTGTTTATCCTCTATAAAGGCTGGTTTTTATAATGAGCTACCTCTCCTCCTGGTCAGTGGTGTAACATCACGTCCTGCCTGTTCCTCTAGTCAAGGCGAAGGGGTTCCTCTGCTGCCGGGAGAGAAGAAGGAGATCGAGGAGCTGCTGCCGGCTGCCACCAGCGACGAGGACAAGGAGACCATTTTCAGCATCCTGGGCCAGGCCATGTGTCGCCCAGCTGGAATTCAGGTGGGAAAAGCTGTAAAGCCGTTTAATCTGTCCGTCCGCGTTTATCGTTAAACCCTCAGGACTCCGAGTGCAGCCTTCTTATGGAAACGAAAAACTGCGTTCTCTCCAAAATCCTGGTTTTATAAACGTCTGTGGAAGAAAGTTTGATTGTAACGAAAAATTTATTTTATATTTGCGGGTTTAAAAAATTTTTTTTTTAATTATTTATTTACATTTCTGAAGGTGCTCATAATTGAGTCACTAAAAGCTCAAAATGTTCAATCAAAAAATGGGAAGATTATAACGTTTTTCAATATTGCGCAATTATTTATTATTTTTAAACAGGGCTTTTTTGCAAAAAAATAAATAAACGATCAAACCCAGAGCATGCGGCTACAGTTTACGCTGGAGTTGCGTGACATTTGCATATTGCAGCCTGATTGGTTCATGTTTTATGACTTACAGCGCTGTGTTTTAGCGTTTATAACATTTAGGGTGACATCTAAAGTGTGTGTGATAGCTAACATTTGTAAGTAAACAGCTGCACACTTCACTAGATTATAAATATTAATAATAATAATAATTATTATTAATAATAATATTGGCGCCCGTCCCCAGGATGAGGACATGGCCCTGCAGAACGAGGAGGACGATGAGGACGACATGGTGGATGTGATCTGGAGGCAGTTGTTGAGCTCGTGCCCGTGGCTGGCGGAGGTGGAGGACGGAGTGACGGAGGGGCTGATCCGGGTGTGGAGGATGGTGGTGGACCGCATCTTCAGCCTGTACCGCGTCTCCTGCAGGGCTTATTTCACCTTCCTCAAGCTCAACGCCGGACAGGTGAGTGATCCGTCATCTCCGTCCTGGTTTAGAGTAAAGCCGCAGTTCCCGAGGCGTCGCTCAGCCCGGCTTCTCTCCTGCAGACGCCCATCGACGAGGACGACCCCAAACTTCTGCTGCACCCTCAGGGCAGTAAGCAGAGCAGCGACGACGTGATCGTGATGGCGACTCTGCGCCTGCTGCGCCTGCTGGTGAAGCACGCCGGAGAGCTGAGGGAGGGGCTGGAGCTCGGCCTGGCCTCCACGCCCACCGCGCCCTGGAGAGGTGAGGACCGCGGAAGCAATAAACCACAGCGGCGCACGCTGTTATAGGAAACTGATCAACAACAAAGCATCACATTCTGACGCGTTTTATTCCTCTTGTACCGCAACAACTTACCAATTTTTAATTTATTAATGAGCGACACATTTTTAGCCATTTATGGTTACGGTTAATGTTGCGGAACATCTGCGAGTCATGTTACTTCCTGTTACAAAGCGACAACACTGGAGACTCCTTCCATAAATGTTGAGTAAACGTGTCCTTACAGATCAACAATTACGAGTGTCTTGTTCTCCTGTGAGCGAGCTGTTACTATAGAAACGGTAACGTGTCAGAGCGAGCGCATTAATCGTAAATAAAACTGCGATTTGCAGCGGCACTACCGTCAGAGCTGCTGTTCCAGAGAATTAATCAACACCTCCTGACCAATCAGAATGCAGCTTTTAGGTGTTGCATTGTGTAGTGAAGCAAATCCAGAACCTGTGTTTCTAGAAGGTTCTTTTACAAAGAGAATCACTTGTGTCCGATTTTTCCCGTTTTATCGTTTATAATTAAAACACCATCATTATATTCTGCTTTATTTGCTTTATTACTTATTTAGATGAAGTGGGATCTGTGTTGTGACTATTCCGGTGTTGTGTGTGTGTGTGTGTGTGTGTGTGTGTGTGTTTATTTATTTATTTTGAAGGCATCATCCCGCAGCTGTTCTCCAGACTGAACCACCCCGAGGCCTACATCCGCCAGAGCATCTGCAGCCTGCTGTGCCGCGTAGCCCACGACTCGCCTCACCTCGTCCTCTACCCCGCTATCGTCGGCTCCATCTCACTCGGGGGAGAGGCTCAGACCGCCGGTACACACACGCGCACACACACACACACACACACACACACACACACAGCTCTGTACAGTTTTATTTTCTGAATAAGAAATGCTAGCTTTAGCCCCAACCCTAGAGTGCCTATAATTCTGTGCTGATTTTTCATTTTAGTAGGCTTCGATGCCACAAATCAGGAAATGTGTGTAATATTTTGTAGATCTGATGCACTCTGGTCGCTGTGTGTGTGTGTGTGTGTGTGTGCAGCAGGTACGAAGCTGCCCTCGGCTCTGCCCACTCTGTTGGGGAACATGCCGGGCGAGGCTCTGTGTGTGGGGGAGAGCGAGGCCGGTAGTCCCCCTGCGTCTCAGGACAGCGTCCGAGGAGACGAGCTCGGCCTTTGTTCTATCGAGGACCAGGCCATGATGCAGGACTGCTACAGCAAGATCGTGGACACGCTCTCCGCGGCTAACCCCACCATGGTCCAGCAGGTACGCCGCCTAACCTTAACCCTGGCCCGGTTTAGACTCGGGTAGCCTTAACCCTGTAGCTGAAACAGGTGAAATTTAAGTTAAACAGGTAATTCACCAGCTGTTCTTACTGCAATGTGGGCGGAGCTAATCTTGACTGAGCCTTGTATAAGGCAGGTCTGCAAAATGGCTGCTGACCTTCACATATTGTGTGTGCGTGCGTGTGTGTGTGTGTGTGTGTGTGTGTGTGCGTGCGCGTGTGTGTAGGTGCAGATGCTGGTCGGGGAGCTGCGCAGGGTCACCGTGCTGTGGGACGAGTTGTGGCTGGGCGTCCTGCAGCAGCAGCACATGCACGTCCTGCGCAGGATCCAGCAGCTCGAGGACGAAGTCAAGAGAGTCCAGAACAACAACACGCTGCGCAAGTAAGAGCTCTGCTCACACTGCGTCACACACACGGGACAGCAGCACATGGGGGGTTATTTAAACACGCTTTTACTGGAGCGCTATCTTCTTTATAAAAACAAAAGGTCTTTTTAAAATGAATAAAATATAATTGCCCCCCTGAGCTTTCTTCACAGAACACTGAACGCTGGCACAAGTGTAAATAGTATTTTTTTTAAATAAACGTAATAAAAGCTTATAATAATTATTAGTAAAAAATAATTTTTCTATAAACATAATTATCTTAAAAACATGTAGTGTTTATTTTTAAAAAGAACTCCGGTCCACATCAGCAGCCCAGGAGGTGGCGCTGTGTCATTACCCGTTACCTCAAGAGTAACATTTAGTGTCAGTGTGTGATGGAGGGAGAGAGAGAGAGAGAGAGAGAGTCGGGGGTGGAGCAAACATGGCCGAGAAATAAAAGGGTGATGACAACCATGAAGATGGCAAACACAGCACTGTGGTGTGGTGTGGAGGGGTGGAGATGTTCCACTGACCCGTGGTGTGGTGGTGGAGGTGTTCCTCTGACCCGTGCTGTGGTGGTGGAGGTGTTCTTCTGACCCGTGGTGGAGGTGTTCCTCTGACCTGTGCTGTGGTGGTAGAGATGTTCCTCTGACCCGTGCTGTGGTGGTGGAGGTGTTCCTCTGACCCGTGGTGTGGTGGTAGAGGTGTTCCTCTGACCCGTGCTGTGGTGGTGGAGGTGTTCCTCTGACCTGTGGTGGTGTTCCTCTGACCCTTGCTGTGGTGGGAGAGATGTTCCTCTGACCCGTGGTGTGTGGAGGTGTTCCTCTGACCCGTGGTGTGTGGTGGTAGAGGTGTTCCTCTGACCCGTGGTGTGTGGAGGTGTTCCTCTGACCCTTGCTGTGGTGGGAGAGGTGTTCCTCTGACCCGTGGTGTGGTCGTGGGGGTGTTCCTCTGACCCATGCTGTGGTGGTGGAGGTGTTCCTCTGACCCGTGGCGTGGTGGTGATGTTTTGACCCGTGGTGGTAGAGGTGTTCCTCTGACCTGTGGTGTGGTGGTGGTGGTGATCTGACCCGTGGTGTGGTGGAGATGTTCTGACCCGTGGTGTGGTGGTGGTGATGTTCTGACCCGTGGTGTGGTGGTGGTGATGTTCTGACCCGTAGTGTGGTGGTGATGTTCTGACCCGTGGTGTGGTGGAGATGTTCTGACCTGTGGTGTGGTGGTGGTGATGTTCTGACCCGTAGTGTGGTGATGACGTTCTGACCCGTGGCGTGGTGTTTTAGGGAGGAGAAGGTGGCCATCATGAGGGAGAAACACTCGGCCCTGATGCGGCCCGTAGTCTTCGCTCTGGATCACGTGCGCAGCATCACCGCCGCCGCCGCAGAGACGCCTCACGAGACGTGGTTCCAGGAGACGTACGGAGACGCCATTCACAACGCTCTGGAGCGACTGAGGAACCCGCAGAACCCGGCCAACCCGGCCAACAGCTGGGTTCCGTTCAAACAGGTCCGTCTTTATTCTTTTATTCCGTTTCTTTACTTTTTACTTCTTTTTTTCTCTCATCCTTTTTTTATTCTTTCCTGTTATTCTTTCTTTTGTTATTTTTCACTCCTATTCTTTCTCTTTTCTTTCGTTTTTTTCTTGTTTTTCTTTCTTTTTGTTTCTGTTGTCTTGTTCTTTTTACACTTCTTTTTTGCTCCATTTTTTTATTGTTCATTATTGCTGGTCTTGCTTTTTTTTTCCGTTGTCTTTGTTTTTTGTTCTTTCTTTCTTCTGACAATTTTATTTAGAATTATATGCTAGAAAAAGTAAACTCGTGTGTGTGTGTGTGTGTGTGTGTGTGCGCCCCCACTCCTCCTCCTCCTCCTCGTCCTGTACCAGATCATGTTGAGTCTGCAGCAGCGAGCTCAGAAGCGAGCGAGTTATCTCCTGCGTCTGGAGGAGATCAGTCCTCGCCTGGGCTCCATGGCGCACACAGAGATGGCTCTCCCCGGAGAGGTTTCTGCCACCGACGCCGTCACCATCCACAACGTCGGCAACACCATCACCATCCTGCCCACCAAGACCAAGCCCAAGAAACTATACTTCCTCGGCTCTGACGGCAAAAACTACCCGTACCTCTTCAAAGGTTCTCTCTCTCTCTCTCTCTCTCTCTCTCTCTCTCTGTGTGCGTAAAAAGACACCATTAGATATTAGACATCTGGCCAAAAAGTAGATATAATCACTCAAATGGAGCTTTTTTAGTCGTTTTAATGTCAATTATATTTAAATAATTAGCAACTGAACTACTGAATTTATTATAAAGGCTCCATCTCTCTCTCTCTCTCTCTCTCTCTGGCTCATGCTCTCCATCTCTCTGGCTCCATCTCTCTCTCTCTCTCTCTCTCTCTGGCTCTGTCTCTCTCTCTCTCTCTCTGGGTCATGCTCTCCATCTCTCTCTCTGGGTCATGCTCTCCATCTCTCTGACTCTATCGCTCTCTCCATCTCTCTCTCTCTCTCTCTCTCCATCTCTCTCTCTCTCTCTCAGGTTTGGAGGATTTGCATTTAGACGAGAGGATCATGCAGTTCTTGTCCATCGTTAACACGATGTTCACTAAAGTAAACCAGCAGGAGAGTCCGCGCTTCCACGCCCGTCACTACTCGGTCACGCCCCTCGGCACCCGCTCGGGTCTCATCCAGTGGGTGGACGGAGCCACGCCCCTGTTCGGGCTGTACAAGCGCTGGCAGCAGCGCGAGGCTGTGCTCCAGGCTCAGAAGGTCAGTCCCACTCGCTCGGTAGCTCACGGCCCTCCTCCTGCCACCATTCCTGTAGACTACAGTCCAGACTGTGTCGAGGTGCAGCACTGACCGACACTAAAGTGATGATTAAATTCATTTCCCGAAAAAAGCGAGGAGTCATAAAGTCAAATCACACACAACTCGTGATCATATTGGTATAATAAATTGTCATTTTGCAGTTTTTAATTGTAATTACAGCATGACAGGAAGCTTTGTTTTTGAAGTTATTGTAAAAAAATTACAGATTTTAACAACCTTCTCTGTGGTGTTTAATTTCTTTGAAATTTCTTTCGTCGTTGTTGTTGTGGTTGTCGTTGTAGTGGTTGTTGTTGTTGTTGTTGTTGTTGGTATGCTTCCGCTCTGATCGTTTTTTTCCTGAACTTTAGGCTCAGGACTCGTTCCAGCAGCCCCAGAACCTGCCCCTGGTTCCGCGCCCCAGCGAGCTGTACTACAGTAAGATCGGGCCGGCTCTGAAAGCGGTGGGACTCAGCCTGGACGTCTCGCGCCGTGATTGGCCGCTCAGCGTCATGAGGGACGTCCTCCGGGAGCTGATGGAGGCCACGCCCCCTAACCTGCTGGCCAAGGAGCTGTGGTGCTCGTGTACCACGCCCAGCGAGTGGTGGAGGGTCACGCAGGTGAGCGTGCGCTTTTCTCTTACCTGTACAAGCTTTCAGGACCACGACATGGAGGAAATCCTCCTCTCTCTCTCTCTCTGTCTCTCTCTCTCTCGCTCTCTCCTCCCCACAAATTTTTCCGGTCTCTGTGCCCCTCAGTCGTACGCCAGGTCGACTGCTGTGATGTCGATGGTGGGTTACATCATCGGTTTAGGAGACCGTCACCTGGACAACGTGCTGATTGACATGACGACCGGCGAGGTGGTGCACATCGACTACAACGTCTGCTTCGAGAAAGGTCAGTCGCTCACCTGCGCAGGTAACGCTCTACCTCCTGCTGCCGTTTCTGACACACGCGTGATGGACACTGTGTGTGTGTGTGTGTGTGTGTGTGTGATAACAGGGAAGAGTCTGAGGGTTCCGGAGAAGGTTCCTTTCCGTATGACGCACAACATCGAGACGGCGTTAGGAGTCACGGGAGTGGAAGGGATCTTCAGACTCTCCTGTGAACAGGTGAGAGGCGCTCCCCGAGTTCTCGAACACGCATTTGTACCGATCACTGACCATCAGTTCCTCTCCGTGTTCCTCAGGTGATTCAGATGATGCGTCGGGGCAGAGAGACCCTCCTGACCCTGCTGGAGGCGTTCGTGTACGACCCCCTGGTGGACTGGACGGCGGGCGGGGAGGTGGGCTTCGCCGGCGCCGTGTACGGCGGGGGAGGACAGCAGGCCGAGAACAAGCAAAGCAAGAGGGAGATGGAGAGGGACATCACGCGCAGCCTGTTCTCCTCACGCGTAGCCGAGATCAAGGTGAGGTGGAGACGCGTCCTTCATAGATGAAACCATCCACAGAGTCCAGACGCCGTGTTTCCATGGCGACGTGTAAAATGGCTGCGTCTGAATACTTAGTGTGGAGGGAATTAAATCTTTCTTTATTTATTTGCAGGTGAACTGGTTCAAGAACCGTGACGAGATGCAGGCGGTGCTGCCGCAGGTGGAGATGGCCGTGGAGGAGTACCTGAGTCTGCAGGAGCAGCTCGCTCAGGTGGACAAGGCGCAGGGCAAGCTGCTGGAGGAGATGGAGTTCCTGGAGGGAGCGGACAGCAGAGTGGACCACCCCATCCACACGCTGGAGCACAGGTCAGCTAAACGCTAAGCGCTAAACCGGATTCCGATTGGTCAGGATGTCAGGCGTGGATTATTCCGTAACAGTCGCAGTAGTGCAGGTTTATAATAATGTTCTCGTTTCTATAGCAACAGATCATTCTCAGGGACTTGTACAGCACCTTTAGTACTGATGATGTCAGTAAAGTACTTACTGGCGCTTTGCTCTGTAGGAGGAAGAGAATACTTTAGGGACACGCGGTTGTAGGAAAGTAATCAGCTTCGCGGGGTAAACAGTGTTTAATCGGGTAGAAATCCGACGCAGGTACGTGAAGGCGGCATTAACGCTCTCTGACGCGTCAGGTACTCGGAGCACACGCAGCTGCAGTCGAGGCAGAGGACCGTACAGGATGCCATCCAGAGCAAGCTGTCGGACCTGGACCAGTGGATCTCTCAGTACCAGGCGGCGTTCGGGAGTCTGGAGGCCACGCAGCTCGCCAGCCTGCTGCAGGAGATCAGCAGCCCCATAGACCTCGGTACTGAGCCCTGGGCTTCAGCGGGTCGGGTCGGGTCGGGCTCTCATTACGTGTTTTTATATTTTATATATAATTTTTTTTTCTCCTTCCCTTGCGTGCAGGTCCGCCCAGCTACGTCCCTGCTACGGCGTTTCTGCAGAACGCAGGTCAGGCTCATCTGATCAGCCAGTGCGAGGCTCTGGAGGCGGAGGTGAGCGCTCTCCTGCAGCAGCGCCGCTCCATGCTGCGCGCCTGCCTCGAGCACCTGCACAGCTACGCCACCGTGGCCCTGCTGTACCCGCGCGCCGTCCTGCACCGCCACAGGGTCTACACCTGGAAGCAGTGGATGGAGGAGCTGGTGTGTGACATGACGGTGGAGCACTGCCAGGCCGTCTATCACCAGTGAGTCTCTCATCTACAGCCCAGGACCTTACTGTAGATTTCTCTCACATTACTAAAATTTTTAAAGTTCTGTAAATATATTAATCCTAGATATTGTTTAATAAAAAAAGAAAACCGTATTTACAAAAAAAAACTGTGTGGAAAAAACGAGTGATTTATTTTTGTAGTCATTGAATAAAAGTAGCCTCGAAGTGGAAGACTTCAACTGTAAATAATTTTACGTGTAATTTTATAGATTCAGTGCAGAGGTTTTTTTATATATATGTTTTAAATTGAGTGTATTATATTCCGTAGCCCTGATTATCACCTCAAACCATTTATACAGAGAGCTTAATTTCGCACTTGTGTCACTGTAACTGAAGGTCTGTTTTAAGTGTCTGGTGATAACGACCCCTGACCTCTGACCTTGTTGCGTCCAGTTACGAGATGCAGTTTGCCCCCCAGCCGCCGGCCGCCACGTGTCAGTTCCTGTCGAGTGTGGAGATGGCGCTGCAGCACCACGCGGCGGAGACGAACACGCGCCTCCTGCGTCAGGTGGAGAGGCTGAAGGCGGAGGGGGCGAGCGTACCCGTGTGTGAGGAGCAGCTGCAGGAGATCGAGCGCTGCATCAAGGTCTTCCTTCACGAGGACGCCGAGCTCGCCTCCTTCAGCCTGGCCGGGATCATCATCTCCGCCCTCTGCACTCTTACCAGGTCTCTCTCTCACACACGCACACTCTCTCACACACACTCGTTGCATCTAAAGATGACGGTCACTGCTGTAGGACTGACTGGGTGCTTAGATAGATGATGAAAGCCATTTTATGGATTTTGAGCTTGGGTTTGTTTTTCCTGGTCCGTCTGCAGGCGAAACCTGGTGATGGAGGGCGCGGCGGCGAGCGCAGGAGAGCAGCTGGTGGAGCTGACGTCCCGGGACGGAGCCTGGTTTCTGGAGGAGCTCTGCAGCATGAGCGGAAACGTCACGTGTCTGGTGCAGCTGCTGAAAGAATGCCAGCTCCAGTCCCACGACCTGGACGTCCTCAGCCCCGAGGACACCTCGCAGGCCGTCTACCTGGCCAACGGGGTCTACACCTGCCTGCAGGTGAGCTGACGCCTGTTTCTCGGGTAACTTGTACATACTCGGAGTTTATGATTAAACCTGTAGCCTACAGAGCTGCCGCTGTAGAAAATCGATCAGCCGCTTCTGAACCAATCAGAATCCAGAATTCGACAGCGCCGTTGTCTTTGCAGGAGCTGAACACCAACTTCCGTCAGATCATCTTCCCCGAGGCTCTGCGCTGCATGCTGAAGGGAGAGAGCACCCTGGAGAGCATGCTGTCCGAGCTGGACTCTCTGATAGAGCAGTGTGCGGACGGCGTGTCCCTGCAGGGCCTGGGGGAGGCGCTGCAGGCTCACCTCCGCAACGCCGCCATGGGGCTGGACGAGGACGCCGACGCACACTACCTCGAGGTCACCAGGTAAACACGCCGTCCAGAGTGTAGCCTGTTTCAGACGGAGAGGTCTCGGCTTTAAACCTGCGATATATGAGGCATCTGGTGCTCTTTGTGTATCTTACAATAAAACAGGAATTAAATAATCACGCGTTAGATGGATGGGAGTGAAAGTGGGGCAGCTGGGAGAGCGCAGGTCGGCTGTAACAGCTAAAAATAATTTACGGTTTTGTGTGTGAGTGTAAATGGTATTCAGCTTTGAGCCTGTCTCTCAGTGTTAAAGCGCGTGTGTGTGTGTGAGAGAGAGAGAGAAGGCGAGAAAGAAGCCTCTGTTCATTTTTCAGCACCGCATTTAAACCTTCTGTCATGATAAAAGTAATTTTCAGTATTGAAACATGTACGTGATGAAACATGTACTTTTAAGTTTGTCTTGAATCTCCATTCAATACATGAATAAAAGTATTGGCTCGTGCCTCTCCGTATCTCTTTGACCTGGACGTGTGTCTCTTCAGGGTTCTGCGTGTGCAGTACTCGGAGCTGATCCAGCCTCGGAACATGGAGGGCTCCGTACAGGACACGCCTAAGATGAGCGCGGGGCAGATGCTGCTGGTGGCCTTCGATGGGATGTTCGCTCAGCTGGAGAGCGCGTTCGGGCTCCTGATAGACAAGGTGACTCTCGGACGCGAGCTTTAACGTCTGTGTTGAGAAAAGCGTTGTAGCTCACACGGCTGTTCCTTGCAGTTGAACTCCATGGACGTTCCTGCTGCTTGGAGGAAGGTGGATGTGATCTGGGAGGCTCGGGCCACGCAGGTGCATTTCTTTGACAGCGTGCAGACGCGGCAGGTCCTGGAGGAAATCTTCTTCCTCAAGAGGCTCCAAACGATCCGTGACTTCTTCCGGCTGTGTGCCTCGTTCGCTCAGACGCTATCAGGTAGAACGTGGCGAGGTGATATTTTTATTGACCCCTGGTTGGAAATGGAGTGTTTTAATCAGGGAGCATGCTGATGTTTCTTGAAAACACATCCAGGTTAAATAATAATAATAATAATAATAATAATAATAATAAAAGCCGATTGTGATTTGTGATCGTGGTTTTTCTCGTCTCCCTCAGGCACCTGCCCCTCTCCCACTGACGAGCCCCCGCCGTCTAACGGCCCCGTCCCGTTAGTGAAGCCCATGTACCGCGGCTCCACGGTGGTCAGCGAGGACCAGATGACGCGGCCCATCAAGGCGTTCACGGCAGACTTCGTGAGGCAGATGCTGATGGGTCTGCCCACTCAGGCTCTGGGTCTGGCTCTCTGCAGCGCCCTCAGCGCTCTCGGCACAGACCTCATCGCGCAGGTCGAGGCCAAAGACTTCGGGGCCGAGGGGAAGGTGTCGCTGGATGACCTGTGTAAGAAGGCGGTGGAGCAGGGCGTCCAGGCGGGACGGATCTCCCAGCTGCTGCTGAACAGAGCCACGGTGCTGGCCAGCTCCTACGACACGGCGTGGAAGAAGCTGGACCTGGTGCGCCGTCTGGAGCTCAGCATAGACGCCTGCAAGGTCAGCCTGCAGAGGGCGCAGCTGCACATCGCCATGTTCCAGGTAACGTTTCAGAGGGTTTATAACCGCAGCGGCGGCTCCTCGGTCAGCTTTGTGGAGTTCAGTGTGTCTGTGACTTGCTGATGTGACTCTGTATGGCACACTATAATCTATAAACATGCACAAAAGAGCAAAGTCAGGGTAAGGGGTGTGGCCTAAAGTCTGGAGGTGGAGTTGTAACTGTATTTGTTAAATCTGCAAAAAAGAAGTAATTACTAACTAGCATGTGATTCATACATGATGCTAAAGTGGTAGCTATGACTGCTCTTTGCTTTGCTTACACCATTAGCCTCATAGCTCCAGTGGAGCATTTGGGGTAAAATATTGATATAGAAAAGAAATTAAATTAAATAACTGATGCTTTATAAACAGCGCATCAGTTAGCTGATAAACTCTGATCTTCCCATTCCAGTGGCAGCACGAGGACGTTCTCGGGACTCGCTCTCAGCCCATGACGGTCAGCCCTCCGCCTCGCTCCATCATCCTCAGCAACATGAAGAAGAAGCTGTACAAGCTCAGCCAGGACGACGCGGCCATCGCCAGCGTTCAGGTCAGACATCAGTCTCCTCCTCGTCCTCCTCCTCCTCCTCCTCTTCCTCGATGTGGGTGTGTTCATTCTGTTACGTATCAGTGAAGCGTAATCGTGTGTGCTTCTGGTCCTGTAGGAGAAACTGGCATCGCTGGAGGGCAGCATTGAGCAGCGGTTGAAGTGGGCGGGCGGGGCGAACCCGGCCCTGGCGCCTGTGCTGCAGGACTTTGAGAGCACCATAACTGAGCGGCGTGCCCTAGTGGTGAAGGAGAGTCAGCGCGCCACTCAGGTCACCTTCCTGTGCAGCACCGTGCTCAACTTCGAGGGCCTTCGCACGCGCACTCCCGAGGCCCTGAGCATGGACGCCGCTCTGTTCGACCTGGTGAAGCGCTGCCAGGCCACGTGCTCCTACGCCGCCCAGTTCAGCACCTCTGTCTCCTCTCTGGAGCTGCAGCTTCTCCACAGGCTGGTGCGTCTCTCTAGATCTCTCACTCATTATAAACAGCGGCTCTTAGAGCTGTGGAATTCTGCAGTCTGATTGGTCAGGAGCTGTTTATTTACTTGTACGCAGCACCCGTCTATTTAATTTCATGTCTTCCTGTGTTTGTGTGCATATTAAAGAAAAGACTCAACACTAATGTGTTCATTTCTGCAAAAAATAAGTTTAAGTGATCTTATATTTGAGTAGTGCGTGGTTCACACGTCTTTACACCTGATCCTGCTGCTCATTTGCTTTGGGCTTAGTCTATATAAAATTCACACTGCTCTGAACATGACGTGTGTGTGTGTGTGTAGAGTCCCGTGATGGAGCTGTCCATCGGCGCCCCCGAGTGGTTGGCGTGCGCTCAGAAGCACCTGTCTCAGGAGATGGCGAGTCAGAGGGCGGTGCAGGAGGAACGCGAGCAGCAGCTGGACTCGGTCACTGAAACCCTGCAGCTGCTGGTGGACACCATTAAAGGCATCCTGTCCAACCACAACCGCCTGCTGGCTGACGTCAAGCACCTGCTGCGCGCCATGGCCAAGGTGTGTGTGTGTGTGTGTCTGTGTCTCTGTGTGTGTGTGTGTGTGTGTGTACTGTATAACCTAATCGAACATGTTCTACCCTGGAAGCTAGAAGTCAGGATTTTACACAGTTTCTATATTTTCGGTATGTTACTGTATGTGTCTTTGTGCTTCTTTTTGTGTCTTGTGTGTTTGTATCTTTCTCTCTCTCTCTCTCTCTCTCTCTCTCTCTCTCTCTGTCCCTCTCTCTCTCTCCCTCTCTGTGCGTGTGCATCTGTATGTGCTCATGTTCATGCTCTGTAACTCCTATCGTCTAAGACCTGTTTTGTGTGTGTGTGTGTGTTCAGGATGAGGAAAGCGCTCTTGCAGACGGAGAGGAAGTGATGTATGAGGGCAGTGTGCGTCAGTTCCTGTGCGAGTACAAGGCGTGGCAGGATAACGTGCAGATCGTGCTGTTCACGGTGGTGCAGGCGACGGGGCAGCCGCGCAGCGTGGAGCAGGTGGAGCTGCTGCAGGAGGTTCCCTCCACCCTCAAGGAGCTCAAAGGACAGAGCCAGAGGTGACACACACACTCGCTGTACCTATACACACTCGCTATACGTACGCACACTCGGTATACACTCACTGTCCACTTTAATAGGAACACCTATTCACCTGCTCATTTATGCAGTTATCAAATCAGCCAATCATGTGGTAGCACACAGTGCATAAATTCTCGAGAGTTGGCTCTATTTCTCTCTCTCTCTCTCTCTCTCTCTCTCTCTCTCGCTCTCTCTCGCTCTCTCTCTCCAGACATTGTTGAAACGTATTACTCATAAACAGTTAAATCCTAAACAAATGATTGATTGATTATTGTTTGTACCCAAAGTACTGATGCTCATAGTTTCAGTTCATCTGTAGATAACCAAAGCAGTTATTTTTAATAGATTTTTTTGTGTGTGTATTAAAGTACAGTCCAGTGTTCTCAGCTCACCTGTGTGTGTGTGTGTGTGTGTGTGTGTGTGTGTGTGTGTGTTTCCTGCAGCGTGTATAATGGCCTGGTTGGATTCGCGTCTCCCCTCGTCACCGACAGAGGAAGTGACTGTGTGAGCCCCACGTCAGCCGTGCAGACGAGCTTCGCCGCCGGTAAGGGGCCAGATTCCGTTTCTGTGATCTCTAGAGATAGGAACTCCGCCATTTTGTCTCACTGTACATGTCCTCTGCTCTGTTTAAGCACTAGATGTAAATCCGTACAGCACCTTCTCAAACCCAACAGAACCATTCTAATGTCATGGTTTTCATTAACGTGTGTGTGTGTGTGTGTGTGTGTGTGTGTGTGTGTGTACAGCGGTGCGATGCAGTGGCGTGAAGACGCAGCCTGACAGCATGTCTCAGAACGCTCGCAAAGCCCTTCCTCGCAACCTGGGGACCCCGGCAGACACCCCGCCCAGCACCCTGCTCATCGCCAACAAAAGCCTGGCGCCGAGCCCCAAGCGCACCGTCAGGGACCCGAAAACCGGCAGAGGTGTGTGAGAACGTCCTGCTGTTCACCCCTTCGCTTTAGCTTTATGACCCTCAGCTCATTCCCGTATCACTGCAGCGTTACTGTTAGGGTTAGTGTGTGCATGCTTTCAGCCAAACGGCTAAACGTTGCTCGAGTTATTATTATATTTAAACTGTGAATTTGCACTGAAACTGCAATTAAATCTTCTCAATTAATTAAACCTTTTAAAAACACTTGATGCCACTTCAAAGATCGTCTAATTAAGATTTAATTCTCTGTGTACTGGTTATATATTATATAATATTATTATTTTATCCTCTGCAGTCTGTTCCATGACGTTTTATAAGTCCATGTGAAACACTGAAGCACAGTTCCACGTGACTGTAGACGCCGCAGCTCTTCGTCTTTATTTTAGTTTATCGTGTGGATTTGAGTCACGTGACCGCGTCGTTTTGTCTGAAACGTTCAGAGCATAAAGAAAGTAAAGCCTTTAAAGCGGCAGGAGCGCACTCTGCGCGAGCGTGTGGCCGCATGTCTCGCCGTTTTCCACTGAACACGTGATTCGATTGATTTAAAAGCGTTTAAAGGCGAGTTCCAGCGCTTCGTTCAGGCGTCACAGGAGCCCGATGTTCAGGCCGTCGCCATGGTTTCGTTTTGCGACGTGTCCTGGCATGTAGCTAAACGTGGCTGGGTGTTTTTCAGCAGGTTGATGTAGTGTATAATTAATTTATGCATTTATTTATTTCAGCTGTGCAAGAGAGGAACTCGTACGCTGTGAGTGTTTGGAAGAGAGTGAAGGCGAAGCTGGAAGGGCGGGACGTGGATCCGAACCGGAGGATGAGCGTCACCGAGCAGGCATTTATTCCTCCTCACTGTTACTTCCAAAGCACTCTTTAAACAACGTGCGCCGACTAACCTGCGCGTGTGTGTGTGTGTGTGTGTTCTTCCACAGGTGGATTACGTCATCAAGGAAGCCACGAACCTGGACAACCTGGCACAGCTGTATGAAGGCTGGACGGCGTGGGTGTGAACGGGGATTTCCGCGTCGGTTCACTTCGGTTCCAGCGAGGGTTAGAAATCCACCAGAATCCACCGGGTCTGGGGCGTCGGAGCCACAGAGCTGCATGCGGGCAAAAACACGGGGGTTTGGGGGGGGCGTCGAGGCCCTCCCGTGCGCCCACACGGGACCTCCCCCCCCTCCCGTAGCACAGCAGCAGATCCAGCTAACACCAACGACACGATTCTCGGGTTTGCATCCGTCTCCCCGTAAACGTGCAAGGGGAGGGGGGAATACTGAGGACAGGGGAGGGGGGGTGTGGGGGGGTGAGGATGAGGATGAGGCTCTTCCAGCTTTAACAACCCCCTCCCCCCAAACCAACCCCTGCTTCATCAGCGATAACAACGCCACGTCTGTCAGCTATCGATAACGAAGCTTGTGTTTTAGAGCAGGAGGCTCGTTGAGCGACACGCCTCTGGACTTCACTCGGGAGACGGGGGGGCAGCCGCGCTCCTCCCACCATCCTCTGGCCTCTGTTTTTGGATGGCTTTAGCGAGGGCGAGGTTGGGGCAGACGAGGCCGGCGTACACCGGGGCAGGTGCGCGAGGCTTTAACGGGGGACTCCATTCAAAGCCAGACGGCCGTTGGCGGACCTGCGAGTTCTTTAAATCTTTAAAATCTTTAAAAATCTTTAAATCACGACTGGTTTTTTTTGTTGTTGTTTGTTTTTCCCCCCTTCTCTTTTTGTCAGATGTTTATTCCAAAAATTACTTTACACACCTCAACTCCCTTCAGTGGAGATTAGTTTAAAATAAACAAAAAAAAAAAAACAAAAACAATGTTTTGGGGGAAAATTGAACTGTTCCGTTAGAGCTGCGTGTGAAGACGTGACGTGCATCAGGCTGGTGAATGTTTCTTTGATCGATTTGATGAGATTTAGAAAAGTCGAAGCGTTTCTCAAAACCCAAATTCGAATCTGATGATCTGTTCTGAAACTGCCTTTTTCCCTCCCCTCCCTCCTTCTTTCTCTTTAGTATGCATCTGTACGATTTGTTGTGTATCTGTAGGTAGATGGTATTTTTCTCCCTCTCCCTTCTTCAGTAGCTTTAAATGAGCGTTAGCACCTTCTTTTGGCTCGCCTGTGAACGTGTCACTGCTAATAAATCTCCCCCACTTTGCTTGCGTTTTACTGATCTTTATCTACTTTTACATTTTTAGTGGGGGGTGTTCAGTGGACTAGTGCTGTGGTGATGGTAGAAATGTTGTCTCTTAATGATTTTACTCCTTCGTTTGACAAATAAATCTGGATTTCAACTTCAGCTATTTGTTCAGTTATTTGCAGTGAATTCATCAGGTTTATGTCGCACATGTTTAATGCTGGAAGAAGGACATGATTGTGTGTGTGTGTGTGTACTGTCTGTCTTTATTTATTTATTTTACCTTAATATCCTAGTTTATAAAATGCAAACAACCCCAGTTCTAGTGTCAGTAACTTTATCTTCCAAATCATCCAAATATTTAATCTCCATTTTTAACATTTTACTGAATTCTCTAATCTTTGTGCGTTTTGACTTTTCACCGCAACGCTGTTGAATTCTGGATTGTGATTGGTCAGGAGGTGTTGATTAATTTTCTATAACAGCAGCTCTGACAGCAAATCACAGATTTATTTATAATTAATGTGCTCGTTATAACTGATGTTATTGTTTCTATAGCAACAGCTCATTCAGAGGAGCTTTCTGTTAGGAGACATTTATGTAACGTGAAAGGAAGGAGTCTCCAGTGTCAGCGCTTTGCGACAGTCAGAGGTGAAGCTGAAACTTTTCCGACGTCTTCAGGACAGACGAGTTTACGCTTCTTTGTGGTTTCACGATTTTTTTTTCCCTCTTTTTTATAGCTGCTATAACGTAAGTGAGAACAGGAACTAACTTTTTTTCACCACAACATTGTGTAACTATAAACATACAAGTATGACGTCATTCTTTAATAAATAAAAAGAGTAATATAATAGCAAATAGCTCAGGTGTAAGAGGAATGAGACACTCGGGGACGTGTCGTTACAGGAGAATGAGGATGTTTTCGGGGAGGTAGCAGTTAAAGTTTCACATTTCTTTCTTGAGCCCATTAAATTGATATAACCATAAATCCATAAATCCAAGGATGTGTACTTGGACCATTTTGGAGTAGTTTTCTGGAATGAAGATCCAGCGGTCTGCAGATGACTGTGATTTACAGGCAAGAAAATATACATTTTATGTTTTTATACACACACACACACACACGCGCATGCACAGTGGATATAGAAAGTCTACACGCCCCTGTTAAAATGCCAGGCTTCTGTGATGTAAAAAAATCAGACCGAGATAAATCATTTCAGAACTTTAACCTGTGACCTGTAACCTGTACGACGACTCTGAAAAACAAACTGAAATCTTTTAGGTTGGGCGAGTGAAAATAAATAATCAAAATAATGTGGTTGTGTAAGTGTGCACACCCTTAAACTAATACTTTGTTGAAGCACTCAGTGTTTGAGTACGAGTCTATCAGCATGGTGCATCGGGACTTGGTGATATTCTCCCGCTCTTCATTGTAAAAACGCTCCAAATCTGTCAGGTCGCGAGGGCGCCTCCTGTGCACCGCCCTCTTCACATCACCCCACAGATTTCCAATCAGATTCAGGTCTGGGCTCCGGCTGGGCCATTCCACAACTTTTTCTTGTGAAGCCATTCTTTTGTTGATTTGGATGTGTGCTTTGGGTCGTTGTGCTGAAAGATGAAGTTCTTCTTCATCTTCAGCTTTCTAGCAGAAGCCTGAAGGTTTTGTCAATATTGACTGGTATTTGGAACTGTTCATAATTTCCGCCAAACATACCTTTTGGAATTATGGCCAAAAAGTTCAACCTTGGTTTCATCAGACAATGACACATTTTCCCACATGCTTCTGGGAGACTTCAAATGTGTTTTTGCAAAATTTAGCTGGGCTTGGATGTTTCTCATTGTAAGAGAAGGCTCCCGTCTTGCCCCTCTACCCCGTAGCCCAGACATGAAGAATACGGGAGATTGTCACATGTACTACCCAGCCAGTACTTGCCAGAAATTCCTGCAGCTCCTTTAATGTTGCTGTAGGCCTCATGTCAGCCTTGCTGACCAGTTTTCTTCTCGTCTTTTCATCAATTGTGGAGGGAAAGTCCAGTTCTTGGTAATGTTGAGCCACATTTTCTCCACTTGATGATGCTGGTCATCACTGTGTTCCATGGTATATCTAATGCCTTGGACATTCTTTTGTCTATTCTGTCTTCAGCCAACTGTTTGCAGGCTTTCTAGTGAGCCAGCCTCAGAAGAGGTTTCCTTCTGGGACGACGGCCATGCAGACCGACTTGTTGCAGTGTGCAGCGTATGGTCTGCCAAGCTGATCTTCCGCTTCTGCAGCCTGTAAAGCAATGCTGGCAGCACTCGTGTCTGTTTTTTGAAGCCAGCTTCTGCACCTG
>CM074957.1:760413-771875 GCA_037577455.1 Pangasius macronema
TTTTGACTATAGTGGCTGTATGTTAAGTTATTTTCAGAGGACAGAAAATCTATACTGCTATACAAGCTGCACATAAGCCTGACCTTCAGCCGCACCAGTGCAGGGCGTTAGAGCTCAGCTTGGCTGCATCAATCATGTCTTGCAGTTAAATAAAGCAAAAATGTTTAGTATGTTTGTTAAAAGCTATAGGAGGTATTTCTGTAGTGGGGGAGGCTGCTCACCTGTAAATATATAAGCTTTTTATTCGACTCTTGTAAAGAAAGTGTGTCAGGTTTCATTTGGGTCACTACAGATTCATACGAAGCTCAATGACTAGTGATGAGGCTAAGTGATGATTAATACCCGATCTTACACACTGCGTAGTGTTAGACAGGCTGAACAAAAGCTGATAAAAACTAACAAATGTCTAGCTCATGATGACATTTGAAGCTGGAGAAAATAAACTTAATGGTTTATCATATAGAAAACATTTTATAATAAACATTTTCTATTAAGTCTCAAGAGTGGAATTTAGTGTGTGGATTTCATACCTTCCCTTGGACACACTTAAAGGTGCAATAGTAAAAAAAAAAAGGAGAAGTTGCATGTTGATGGAGTTGTAACTCGGGTTTAAGCAGTTGAATGTAGCTAATGCTAACTCATTTTGGGGGCGGAGCTTTGTGTACATGGCTGGCAATGGGTGCGGGTGCAATGAGTTAAAAAAAAAAATGATGATAATAATTCAAATCTTATTCATTTACACCATTTTAACCATTAGGAACTTTTTCCCCTCAAAAATCTTACCTAATGCACCTCTAAGTTTGTTTACTTCAGATTTTAGATTGCTTTTGCAAGCCATGCAATACAATTTCAGGTCAAAAATTCACTTTCATATGGTACATTAAAAAAAAAAAAGTCGAATTCACATTTCTAATGGCGTGATTCTACTTCTACGTCATTAGCGAGACTCAATGGAAAACTGCCCCCTCCAATATGGCGGCGCAGTTGACGAGTCTAGCGCTTACTTCCGACCTTGGTGTGACGTAAAGCCCTGCCTGAGGTTTCAAATATAAACATCGTGCCGTTAACGGTCGGTTGCCAGAGCAGCAGCAGCAGCAAGAGCGCGAGCGCACGAGAGCTTCACTTCCGACTCGGAGAGCTCGCAGTAAAGCAGAAGCGCAGCGGAATCATGGCGGAAGGCGATAATAAAAGCGCTAATTTATTGGTGAGTGTTAGCTCTGGTTGGCTTTTGTTTGTTTCTTTGTTTTAACGGAAAACATTTCGACTCTTTTAGAAAGTGACGGATGACGTTAAACAAGCTAACTGAGTGGCTAACCTTGTTTACTCTTAGCCGAGCTAACATCGGCTATTAGCTAACTAGCTAACATTGCCTGTCAAAACGAGGTCAGTTTATCAAGTCATATAATACCGTCACATTTTAAAAAAATCTTTTCGAGTCATGTCAATATGTTAATATTTTTAAATAGTTAAGTAGCAAAGCTAACCCAGCTAGCTAGATGTTGCACTGTCACCTAATGACAGTTTCGGCTCTTTTTTTCTCTGAGTCGGATCAGCCCGCTCGGCTCACCATTAAGAGTCGACTCTGAGTCGGCTCTCAAACGGCTCCCAACATCCAGCCTATCTATCGCTTAAATCGTTCAATAAAATCTTACTTTCTACAATCTGATTAACAAAATAACTTTATATTTTATACTAAATTGGGCTTGTTTTAAAACCTAATGTAAAACAAGTGATTCTCGTCCTTTTATCCTGATGTTCACCTCCGCATTGCATTACATTATATACATTATATTATATACATTATTATAATAAGCCGCAGAGCAGTCAGTCACGTTTGCACAATATGTCATAAGAGTTAAATTAGAAAGTCATGAATGCGGAATACTGAGGACTTTTCAGAAGTACGACATGTTCCTGCTTTTGTTTTTAGAAACGCGAGTCGACTCACAACCTAAAAGAGCCGACTCAAAGAATCGACTCGTCTGTGAACGGCACATCAGTGCTAGTCAGTGTGAAATATAAACACCCTTATTCCCCAAGCTGAAGTAAGACATAAATATAGATATATATCTTATATTTTCTAACATGTTTAAACAGTTAATAGTAATAAGGACTCACTGCTATGGTTTTAAATCCGTTGTCTTCCTTATTTTGCTGCAATAAGACATCCTCTCATTCATATCCCACGTCATGGCTGCTGTTGTTTTATGGTAATAGGCTTAAAAAAGTGAAACAAAGCTGAAATTATAGTGTGGAATTTTACTAAGCGCCTGGGAAAGTATTAAAGAGGGCTGGAGAGAGTGAAAGCCCTGAAACCGTGGCTTGTGGAGCCATATCAGTTCCTCAGTTTTGATAAATAATAGTCTGGTTGTTCTCTGCACTGCGTGTTTCACAAGTCTTTTTTTTTCTTCCTGTTCCAACACGTGTCTCGACTTAACACTTTATCAGCGTGTGGTTTGCGAGCACATGATCGCAGCAGTGTGTGTTCCTCCAGCGCTTCACACCTCTCCTTGTCTTCTTGTCTGAGCTGGCCGATAGTTTAGCGCTCGCGCTCGGCGGCACTGACCATAAACCGTTGATGTTCCAGGCTCAGGAGACGTCTCAGCTGGAGGAGCAGCTGCAGGGATGGGGCGAGGTCATCTTAGCCGGGGATCAGTTCCTGCGCTGGGAGAAGTCCTGGTTCCCCGCCGCGCTGGTGGGCAGCACCTCCGTGCTCTTCCTGTGAGTATCACGCCGAGAAAGACCACACCCGCTCTGGGCTCCACAGGCCTGCACCTCTCCATCCCGGTGACCTCAGAGCAACAACAACAAGCAGCACTAGAAGAACATAAAGCATTTGCGCATTAGTCCCCGTGTGAGTCACGGCTGCACAGCGTATCGGATTATTAAATATCGCAAGGGCTCGAGTGGTTTTAATACTTCAGAAATGTTGAAGGTTTTAGAGCAGAGAGCAGAGAATATTTCCTTTACCTCAGACGGCTCTGCTGTGAGGCTCTGCTGACGTCCGAGCAGGCTGGGAGGAGTTTACGCTTACACATCAGGGCGATACGGCGGTGTGATTACAGATATCCTGATGAATCACGCCATGATGCGCATTTCTGAGAGAGCCACTGATCTTTTTATAACTTTATATATTTATATATAACGATTACAAACTAATTTAAAGCAGATATTTGATGTTAATATTTTTTTTCCCTCATTTTAGTGTAAAATCTGCGGAGAGTGATCAGGGGTCATGATGTGATCTCTCTCTCTCTCACACACTCTCTCTCTCTCTCTCTCTCTCTCTCTCTCTCTCACACACTCTCTCTCTCTCTTTCTCTCTCTCTGTCTCTTTTTTTTCTCTCTGTCTGTCTCTTTCTCTGTCTCTTCTCTCTCTCTCTGTCTGTCTCTTTCTCTGTCTCCTCTGTCTCTCTGTCTCTCTCTGCTCTCTCTCTCTTTCTCTGTCTCTTTTCTCTCTCTCTTTCTTTCTCTTTCTGTCTCTATCTCTCATTCTCTCTTTTTCTCTTTCTCTCTCTGTCTTTCCTTTTCTCTCTGTCACTTTCTCTCTTTCTCTTTCCCTGTCTCTCTTTCCCTGTCTCTCTTTCTCTCTCTTTTCTCTCTCTCTCTTTTTCTCTTTCTCTCTCTGTCTTTCCCTTTCTCTGTCACTTTCTTTCTTTCTCTTTCCCTGTCTCTCTTTCTTTCTCTCTCTCTCTTTCCCTGTCTCCCTCTCTCTCTCTTTCTCTCTCTCTCTCTCTCTCTCTCTCTCTCTTTCCCTGTCTCTCTCTCTTTCTCTCTCTCTCTCTCTCTCTTTCCCTTTCTCTTTCTCTCCCTCTCTCTCTCTTTCCCTGTCTCTCTCTCTCTCTCTCTCTCTCTTTCCCTGTCTCTCTCTCTCTCTCTCTCTCTCTCTTCCTTAGTTGAGGTATAAGATGGAATCCGTGGTGTCAGTGAGCCTGTATTTAATTTGGAGAAATTAACTTCACTTTATGCAAATCTTCTAATGAATATAAAATGAATATGAAGTAAAAGGAAGTCTTAAGACGAGGGCTGCATCTTCTCATCTCCTGCCGTGTGTGATATTTTTTATTGTTGTTGTAGTTGTTAGTTAATGTGCAGAAAATGTTTAGAGCTGTGTGTTGAGTGATCAGATGCCTGATGTGAACCATCCGGGTGAAACTGTGTTGTTAAAGCCTCCTCTCCTGCTCTGTGACAGACTCATCTACTACCTGGACCCGTCCGTGCTGACCGGGCTGTCCTGCACCGTCATGGTTCTGTGTCTGGCTGATTACCTGGTGCCCACGCTCGCCCCGCGCATCTTCGGCTCCAACAAATGGTACGCGAGATCTCGGAAGAGCACGCACGCTCACTCCTAACAGAGCCGAACGTAAAAGGTCATGAGGTTTACAGGTTATAACGCGCTCGCGGCGGTTACTCGCTTCTGATTGGTTGGGCAGTAAACAGTGCACTGATCCGATTTCTGTTTGTGTCATTACTTTCCGGTTCAGCGCTTTCCATCCTGCTCATAAGTGTCCGGAAATATCTGTGCTTCGCTCCCACCTTTTCCATCGTGTAGCTAACTGAAAATACGAGAAATTAACAGAGAGATCAACGAAGAGGTTAATGACGCAGGCAGGAAGTGAAGAATAGCGTGACCGAACACCCTCCGAGACCAGTTTTCTTTCCGGTCAGACGCCGTGGAGAAGCAGAGCGAAGCGAGCGTTTGCGTCTTTTTTTAGTCTGTCAGTGAGCTCACTCACCGAAGCGTCCGGATGTCAGAGTCAGCGCTGTGTTCTGTGTTATCTGCTTCACAATCACAGACCACAGGCTGCTTTTTTTCTTTTTTCAGACCATCTCCGTGGTTATCAGCTTCATAACACTACACTCAAGGCGAAATTGTCACTTTGCTCTTTCTCACGGACACCACCGTAGAAAAATGAGTTTTAAAACGATGCAGCAGAAAAACGTCCGCCCCGTCGAACGCAGATTGCGGGTCCGAGTCCCTCACCCCTGCCCGTCATCACTGAGCTCATGTATGTGGAAGAGGGCCGACGGCACCTTTCTCCAAGTGCGTTATGAAAAGGCGCAGCAGGCTTGGTTCACGTGTCTCGGAGGAAGCACGTGTTCGCCTTCACCCTCTCCGTGTCGCGATTAGGGAGAAAATTATGCAATATATAATATGTTCAAGTAAAAAATTCTTTTAGAAAAAAGAAGATTTCTCGCAGCAGCTCTTCACAGTAGGATGTAAACGCCGTGTTGCGGATTCGAGACGTCAGAGTGTTTAGTCTTTGCTTTTTTTGTCTTTTGTTTTTTTTTAACTTCCTGTCTTTCTCAAACTTGCGTGAAAGCGGCGAAAGCAGAAGTTTTAGACCCGAGCGATGTGTGAGCGCGTCCCCTCCCCTCCCCTCCCCTCCGTCAGACTCGCGCCGCAGTTGCCGCGGCGTGTAAAGTGTCAGACGGAGCGCCGGGCTGATCCAGCTTCTCCGTTCTCCTGGAGCTCAGCTGAAGTTATTTTGGAGCCTGGCAGCGGCCTTGTGTTTCTTACGTCCAGAAATAAAACGGGACACAGGCTCAAGTTTCAGATCTTAAGGTCGCTGAGCGTGTGATTATGTGAGGAAATTCCGGCTCCATTCAGCAGAGCAAGTTAAGCTGAGCTTTATCGATTGTTAGACTCGAAGGAGATTATAAACGGCATCGCGTTCAACGTCGAGGCTGAAGAGACTGCCGTTTACACACACACACACACACACGCTTCAGGCTTCACCTCCAGTCAGAAGCTCTTGTGTACAAGCACGAACACGGCAGCAAAAGTTTGCGCACCCCCACCGCGAGCGTCTCTGCGATAGCTGGCTGTTCAGTAGGAGGAGGTGAAGCACGACATTAAATCGTTCGTTCTTATTAAACATGACACGAAGCCAGTTTTTCTCTTCTCTGATAACAATATCGATACCGAAACCTTGACTATCATCAGATATTATTCTTTTAGCTTTAAATTTTTTCTAAGCTGAAGCACTATAAGGGGGAAAAATACATGGCTAAAAAGATGAACATTTACAAAACAGCAGATTTTGCAGTTTTTTTTGTTTGTTTGTTTAATTAAACTCAAAATAAATATATATATATATATATATAGGAAAAAAGTCATTACGCTTTTTTGTAGGTTTATGGAAAAGGTTTTGTCTTCTGAATCGATAAATACAGGTGAATCGTGCACTGTAATCTTATAACGTGTGTGTGTGTGTGTGTGTGTGTGTGCGCCCGCAGGACCACGGAGCAGCAGCAGCGCTTCCATCAGATCTGTGGGAACCTGGTGAAGACGCAGCGGCGTGTGCTGGGCTGGTGGAAACGCCTGTTTGCCCTAAAGGAGGAGAAACCCAAGATGGTAAACAGCGGCGTCCGTCTCGCGCTTTCGCGAGCTTTATCTTCACGCTAACACGCAACTGGCAGCTTCGGAGGCTTGCTATAGGCGTGAGATGAGCAGCAGAACTCACAAAATCTCAACTGAAAACAAAAAAAAGCAGAAAGTTCACTGTTTTATGCAGATGACCTGCGCAGCAAAGCGACCGATCGGCTCAGGGAAGTTATTCGGATGGTGTGGAAACGGACAAGTGGGGAAATGGTTATAAAAGACGTTTCTGGCTCCGCGTGCAGTGAACACGAAGCTTAACCAGACTACCGAGCCTCACTGTGGGTTTACGTTAACTCTAGACAAGAGAGACTGCGCTTTTTAAACGATTCACAGAAGAATTAAAAAAAAATGAGTTAGTAAATATTTACATAAAGAGTCGGCTGGTCCTGATCTCGTTAATCCGTTAAACAAAAATGACAAAACGATAAATCGCCATGTTCATTAAAACTGGCAGGTAAATTAAGACCAAATTGCCACCGAGGATCTCCGAAGCTCCGCCCCCAGGAAGCGCATCCGGACACACACATGCGGTCCGGACCAGGAGTCAGTTATCCAGACTTGATAGACAGATGTTTGCTAAGGCCAGGGTTTAATCTGTTGTTTCATCATGATGTTCTACACATCTCCCAGGTTATTTGTGGTGTAATATGGATAAGGGATTTTTAAAAAATCAGCTATTTGAGCAAAAAGCGTTGTGTTGACTGCAGCTCTGTCACACCGTCGCTATCAGTTCTTCATTCCTGAACTCTTCCGTTTCCTTACAGTACTTCCTGTCGGTGATCAGCACTCTGCTGGCCGTGGCCTGGATCGGGCAGCAGGTCCATAACCTCGTCCTGACTTACCTGATCGGTACGTATGCAGTGTTCACCGTGCTCGGAGGTGTGCAGGCGTCCCTAAGAGCGGTGGGCCATATTCATAAAGAAAGCAAGAAAGAAAATCACGATATTTCAGGACATTTCTCTACGATACACGATTCACATCACGACGCTTAGAGTTAAGTAATCGTTAGGGTTTGTTATTTAACAAAAAAACAAACATATCAAAGACATAGAGTCAAACACACTTCACTGCACTACTCACTGCACAATTCAGCAGAACAAATCTAGCCTGTTCCAGAATCTAGGGAATCTTTTTAATCAGTTTAACACTGTGAGGAAAGTCTTTATCGCTCTCTCGCTGTGATGCGTGTGTTGATGTGCAGTGGGTTTGTGCTTTTGTAAGCCGGAGTGGGAGCGCTGTGAGCGGCCGCTGTGTAGTGTGTCGAGTCACCGAAAGCACACTGAGTGTGTGTGTGTGTGTGTGATAAGAGTGTTGAGTAAAAGAGGTCGCGGTATGTAGGGCAAGAAAACAGAGCCATGGTTCCCAGTCCAAAAATAAGCTCTTCATGACCCAGCATTAAACGGGGCAGAGTGTCGGAGACGCGCTCGTTTAAAGAAGCCCTGTGCTGGAGAACGACTTTAAAACCTTTAACTCCTCTCGGCTGATTGGCCCAATCGTCATTTTGATTGATTACCAGAACCAGAATTTTATATTTATTCACGCTAAATACAGAGGCTTTATCGGTGCTACTGTATGAATCTGATTTGGGGGGCGGGGTCACGTATGAATTTTTAATGAGGGTCAAGGTGGAGAGATGCTCCTAGGTTATCTTTGGTCATGAATATTAAAAACCTGTTTATCAATTTATTATTCTACAGATTATTGAAACAGATTGACGTTGGCAGGTGCTGAAAGTCACTCTGTCGTTTTACAGTTTCAAGGCGATTGTTCCGTAAATCGAGCGTCGGATCACAGAGAAGGGCGGCGGGAGCTCTTACTCTTTAACGCTTGTCAGAAAACTCCAGAGTTTATGAATATGCAGATTGAAACTCCTCCCCCTTCCACTGATAGGTTTGCATGTTTGATGATGTCGTGAGACTCGTGTGGTCTTATTCAGACTTCCTGATGAGATTATCAGCTTTCTGTGTTTCTTAAACGGATAAAAATATAACAAACATGTTTGTGATTAAAGAGAAACAGGACTTTTTTTATTTTAGATTTATATAATTATGTACAGCGCCATGCAGAAGTCTTAAAGATATCTCCAAGTCGTATACAGTTTACTATTACAGTTTAATCATTTCCTATGTCATGGAGAACCTGCTAAACTTCCTGAACAGCCTTCATTATGGATTTATCTGGAAAGTGCTGGATTCCTGAATGTATTCGGTGCTTATTGTGTTTGAGCAGAACCCTGGAATGTTCTCCTCCTTGGTGCGGTTCTTTACTCAGGTGAGGATCTCCAAAATAAAGCCTCAGAGTGAAGTGACTCTGAATCGACTCTCTAAAGGAAGTGAATCAGTTAATGCCGTGTGTTTGGGGTCGCTGCGCGCTCTCGCTGCTAAACTGAGCTAGTCATGTCTGTAACTGCGTGGTGTATTTAGTGCCGCTGCAGTGCTGATGTTCTCCACGCTCAGGTCATTTCTGTGATTCCATCACACACTTTCTGATAGAGTCTGATGAGGAAGTGTTCAGCTCTACACGAACCAAAAGACTCAATTTCGCTCTGATTCAGACTCGACTCGCGGATTAATAGGCGTGAAGGCGTCCTGAGAGACGCGCACAGCGCTGTACTGTAATATAAGCCGCTTAAGTGGAAACTCGGTTCAAGGTGGAAAGTGTAGCTCAGCGTTAAGCTCAAACTGCCCATCGATCTCGGCACGGCGGACCTCCGGGGCGCGACGCCGAGACTCGCCCGCTCATAAATCTCCCGTGTGTGTGTGTGTGTGTGTGTGTGTGTGTGTGTGTGTGTGTACAGTGAACTTCCTCCTGCTGCTGCCTGGCCTGAACCAGCACGGAATCATCACCAAGTACGCCGGCATGGTGAAGAGGGAGGTCAACAAACTGCTCAAGCAGAAGGAGAAGAAGAACGAGTGAAAAGAAAAGTGATGATGATGATGACGATGATTAGAATTGAGTAGGAGTAATGAAAGTTCAATTCGTGCCCCGAAGTAGCATTTATACGGCAACTCAGACCACTAAAGTACTTCAGGCAAAGCAACATAAATATATGAATATATAATGATTATATAAGTTAGGTTTAGGCTTAAACACGAGCGCATCGATTTCTCCCCCATTTCACCCTGAATATATCGATCACATCTTTATGTTTATGGTGTAAAAGTGCTTAAACCCCATACGCCGCTTTAAAGCCGGTCTCTTTTTATAAAACGTTAAGGCTAAGCATACAGATGAAACACAGGTGTACTTGTTTTTTAAATGCTAGATGGCTTGGGAAAGTGAGCAGAAATCGCACTGGGGAGTGTTTTCGGTTTGTTTCTTTGTTGGTTTGTTTGTTGTGTTTTTGTTTTTTTGTTTGTTTTGTTTTGGAAAACTGCACTGAACCCACCCCAGGAGAAACTGGAGCGTTGTGAAGCTGTGCGTCGGTGCCCCGAGACCTCACGCCTGCCCGAGGGCTGCAGAGTCGTACTGCTGTGTGTTTTACTCTCTCTCCGTCACGCCTGCCCGAGGGTCACCGCTGTAAATACATACGTGTCCTCTTTCCACCTCCGTGTCTGTGTGTTACGTCCACGTACACGTGTGAACTTTCCCTCCGGCTTATCGGGAAGCCAGGACGTGTCTGTCTGCATTTCAGCCTCTCTTTTCAGTTCAATACATTAATTAAATAATAATAATAAAAAAGAACTGCTCTGATACTTTGACTTGCGTGCTTTTGTGATCGTGCTGTTGACTGAGTTTTATAATCTCTAGTGTGAGAGTAAGAAAGAAAATTGGTGTCTATAAGTGTTAGCCTGTTTTGGAGTGGCAAGAGTTTTAAGCCGTTCTAATCGAGAAATAAAGTTACGGAGTTGGAGTTATTAATAAGAATAAGATTTGAAGGATTATTTTTACTCTTTGGACTCCGCCAACCCCAAGCTCCACCCCAGAACCTATGGTGGTTCAGCTAGAGTTAGCATTAGCGAGGACGAGTAAGTAAAAAAATTAATGGCGTTCAGATGAATTACCTGGCTGCGCTGGGTGCTTACCGGTTTGAGACCGAGATGTTTGTGGAGTGAAGGGGCGTTTGTTGGTGTCTGTAAAATGACCGACAAACACAAGCAAGACCATAAAACCATAATGCAGTTTTCCAAACTGATTTTCTCAGCTACGTAATACACTTGTGCTCAGGCGGAGGTGTAAACCATTATTCTTTGTCATGTTCTACGTATTTTTCCACGTTATTTGTGCTAGTAAGAAATAAGAAAATTCAACTATTGCACCTTTAACTTTTGTTGGCTCAGTGGCTTACAACAGTCATTAAGACATTTCAGCTAAATCTGGATTTTTTTAATTATTTTTATTGAGTGATTAAATGCATCATGTGACCTCGCACCTTTAACTTTTGTTGGCTCAGTGGCTTACAACAGTCATTAAGACGTTTCAGCTAAATCTGGATTTTTTTAAATTATTTTTATTGAGTGATTAAATGCATCATGTGACCTCGGAGTGTTTCAGTACAGGCGTGTCGAGGTGCAGTTGGTCTCCCAGCGGCGTACGGCACAAATCTGCCTCAGATACCTAAAGAAGAAGCCGAGGGGCCCTGGGCGACCACGAGACAGGCGAGGACATCCCGTTTAGGTAAGTCTGAAGATTCACAGCCAACGCTTTTTAACTATTATTATTGTTCTCAGTATTGTAATTGAGTAAGATCACTAAAACTCCTAAACTGTATCATATTGAATCATTAGCTGCTTTAAAAGCCAAAATTAGCTCCCAGGTTTCCCCTTGGGGATCAGTAAAGTCCACCCATCTGCATCAGATCATTAATCAGGTACCAAACTGTGGTTTCTTATATCATAAAGGACTAAATCCCACTTTTCTGAACAGTCAGGATTCTGGACTGTGATTGGTCAGGAGGTGTTGATTAATTCTCTAGAACAGTGGCTCTGACAGTAGCGCAGCTGCAAATCGCAGGTTTGTTTATAATTAATGCGCTCGTTCTGATACGTTATCGCTTCTATCGTGTCGGCGCTTTGTTACAGTCAGAGGTGAAGCTGTAACTGTAAGTTTCCCGACGTCTTCAGGACAGAGGAGTTTA
>CM074957.1:785981-797085 GCA_037577455.1 Pangasius macronema
CAGGTTTGGGCCTCTGAGCTCCAGTGAAGGGAAACTGTAAAGCTACAGCACACAGAGACGTTCTGTACAACTGTGTGTTTAGAGAAAAGGCACATATGGGTGTGATGGTCAGGGGTGCACATACTTTTGATCGTATTGTGTACAAGTGTCATCTTGACCAAAACTAATTGAGGGTTAAATTAAAAACCACACCTTTCTTATGCATCATAATTAAAGCAGAAGCTGAGGTGATGGAAGAGTAGGAACAGGTCTCGGATGTTTCTAGTGATGATGGTAGAAGAGCAGTGTGCTGAAGGGCGAGAATAAAGTAGTTTTAAGACCTTCATGTTTTTTTTTAATTGGTTTTTAATATTTTACAAATACAGCCAGGGTGTACATTTAAGAGAGAGAGAGAGAGAAAGAATTCAACACAACAGCTAAAAATAAACATATGAAAGGTGACGTTATATAAAACTTTACACACATTTTACAGCTTTCTTATTCTTCAGCTTTGATCTAGTTTTTATTGCTGAACTTCTGTCTTCAAAAGTAAAAACAGGTTTATTTCCCCGGTGTTGAAGTAGAAAATGAATTCAGTAATGTTCCTTATGATAGGTTTAAGACTCTGGTGTGTCTGTATGAACCACGGGTCTGTGTATAATGTTAAGACAACTGTCGTGAAATTATACGAGAAGTTTTTATTAGATTTATTTAAAAAATGTTCTAATTAATTTATTAAAGACTTTATTTTCACCTCATGAGTGCATTATGGTTAATGATATCCACAAAAAGCGAGATATTTCACAGCTATCCTGTCACAATAAATTACAAAATACATATATTTTAAATTATATATATATATATTTTCTTGTATATCATATTTATTTCCATATATTTTTATTATTATATATTTTAGCTATTTTCTTGAATATTTAAAGCCACTGCATGTTATTTTATTGTATTAACAGGTGCATCGACAGTATCATTTGTTGTCGCGCATGAAAATGACGTCACCCGCTTATTCGTTGGTCTACGTTCTTCAACCAATCATCCGCTTAATGTAGCGCGCATGACCCCGCCCATCAAATGTAACCACGCCCCCTTCAGGAGCAGCAGCGAGGTAGCGAGATGTTTTAGCTGAAAGTGAACCGGTTCAGGGTAGAAATGACCTCTAAAGACCTGGTAAGTACAGAACAAATGTATTAAACACGAAATCCTGCAGCTTAGAAAGTAGTTTGGTTGATTCGGTTAGCGAGAACTAGCTAACTAGAACACTAGCATAACAAACTGCTAGCATAACAAACCGCTTAGCATAAGTGAGTTATGTGTTTAAGCAAAGATGTCGAGGTGTTTATGGTGTTAAGGGTCATGTGATGTAATGCTCCAGGCTTTTGGGAAATAAAGAGGAAATAAATAAACATTAAAGTTTTTAACAATTTTAGTTTCACTTGTTACTCTGAGTTCAGAAAAAAAGGAGCATGTTAAGGGGGAAAAAATCATGACTTTAAAAGTCTTGTGATGTGTTGTAATGTTTCAGGAAGACACACACACACACACACACACACACACACACACACACACACAGTGTCCGTGCTAAAGCAATAGGGGCAGAGCTGAACCACTTCTTTCATTTCATCATTAGAGCAATAAACATGGTTTTATTTCAGAGAGCTTCATATCTAACAGTTCCACAGTGTGTCCCAAGGCAGCAGCCCTGAAGAAATAAAACTGTATTAAAACACTGTTCATTAAAAAAATAAAGAAATAACATGTCACACCGTTTTGTAGTGGTTTTTCAAGTGCTCTGATGTCACACAGTAAACTCACTGCAGCTTGTGCAGGAACAGAAAGACGTCTGTGGGAGTCTCTCTCTCTCTCTCTCTCTGTCTCTCTCTCTCTCTCTCTCTCTCTCTCTCGTGTTCCTTGGTTTCAGCTTAAAGCTCTGCAGATGGTAACACATGAGGTTTGTATTTAACGTATGGAAAAGTACAGGAATGTGAGATATTTTTGCTGGTGTGTAAATCCCACGTGCAGGCGGCTGTGAGATGGGCGGCGGCGGCGGCGGGACGGCTCGTGCTGGACGCGATGCAGTCGGACTGGGAGCCTCTGTCTCACTGCGAGCTGGAGCAGCGTCTGGACCAGGCTGTGGAGGAAATCCTGGAGGCGGAGCTGATGTCCAGCGTGCAGGGACAGGGACAGGGACAGGGACGGAGCGGGTGTGTGTTGACGCGGCTGTCTCAGCAGGACGAGACGATCCCACACACGGCAGCTCACACCGTGACCTCTCACACGTCTGCTCCAGCAGCCTCGTTCCTCCGTCAGGCTGAGGGAGAACCCGCTTCACAGAACCACCAGCACGTCTCTGAGGAGAACCCCGCGGTGCAGGTCTGTCTCTAACAGCCGAGGAAACGCACGACACAGTGACCTGCTCTCATACCATCAGCGCTTTATTCTCTACTGCTCTGCAGCACTCTACCACTCTTCTCTCTCTCCCCTCCCTCTCTCTGTCTCACTCTCCATCTCTCTCTCCCTCTCTCACTCTCTGTCTCCCTCTCCCTTTCTCTCTCTCACTCTCCCTCTCTCCCTTTCTCTCTCTCACTCTCTCTCTCTCACTCTCCCTCTCCCTCTCTCACTCTCTCTCTCCCTCTCTCTCTCCCTCTCCCTCTCTCTGTCTCACTCTCCCTGTCTCACTCTCCCTGTCTCACTCTCTCTCTCTCACTCTCTCCCTCTCTCTCACTCTCCCTCTCTCTCCCTCTCCCTCCCTCCCTCTCTCTCTCCCTCTCTCTCCCTCTTTCTCTCTCACTCTCTCTCTCTCTCTCTCTCTCTCTCTCTCTCTCCGTCTCTTACTGTATCTTTTGTCTGTTTGGAGTTTCTCGAGCAGTAAAACACATTAAACAGTGTATTTGTAATGTATGTTGACGTTAAACATCCGTACATCTGTTTAGTTTTTTCCCCCTATTAATCTCTCTCTCTCTCTCCCTCTCTCTCCCTCTCCCTCCCTCTCTCTCTCTCACTCTCTCTCTCTCTCTCTCTCTCTCTCTCTCTCTCTCTCTCAGTACATCACGTCTCTTCTGCAGAAGCTGAAGTGGAGCCACAGTGAGAGGCGTTTGACGGGGAGAGCGCGCTTGTCCTTGTCCCACACGGTGTTCCTGTCTCTCACTCTGCTCTCCACTCGCCTCAGCTACCGCGCCGTGTCCTCCACCTTCCGCCTGGAGAAAGGGAACATCCACCGCATCTTCTTCTCCTTCTGCCACAGAGTCATCACGCTGCAGGACCGGATCATCCGCTGGCCCACCGGTGTGTGCGCACTGTCCTGCCACGGACGATCATTTCACACGAGATAAGAGAAGAGAAGAGAAGATGATCCTTTATTCGTCCCTCAGTGGGGAAATGGGCCTTGTTACAGCAGCAGATCTAAAGATATAAAACAATAAAAATATATAAGTATAAAAGTATAAAAGAGACACACACCAGGAACACACAACACAAACACACAACAGTAATAAACACTTAAGCAGTTAACGGGACATGAACGTACCTGATTACTGATCATGGTCAATATGATCCTGTCACACAGCTCCACTCAGTTCCAGAAGTATTGGCACCCTCGGTAAAGCTGGGTTTTAAAAAGGGTAAGGAATTTGTGGTTACTTAGTCAGGTAGTTTAATCGCACACTAATTTATTAAAAAAATATATGAAAGAAATCCAACCTTTATTTGGATACAAAGACTGAAAAAAAAGTCTCTTAAATTATTGGCACCTCTAGTGGCAGAGGCAGAGAGAGGGGGTTTCTGGGTAAGAGGTGCGCTGACGAGAAGCAAATGCTGCTGTCTGAAACTCGTAACTCGGAATTCCTGAACGCCAACTAGAAAAATAATTACAGTGAAATTAGAATTCCTACTGGGAAGGCCGGGACGGTCTCCTCGACCCCGAGTTAAGCAAGTGACATCAGAACACCATGTCTGCTCACAGCATCAGCGGGAAATAAAGCAGCGCTTCTTTTCTTTTATATGAGTTGTGCTGTGTGTGCTCGTGTTCGTTTTAGCCGGTCGAAATGTTTAGAGGTCAGAAATGACGTAGTTCCGGCTTCCCGAGTCGAGTCGATCGCAGCGTAACTGTGCAGTGTGTCCTGCGTCCTGCGTTCAGTGATTGGTTGGCGAGGAGGAGCGTTCGGTTGCGTGCTCGGAAACGTTGTGACAAGAAATATCGTTCCAAATTCATCTCAGGTGTAAACAGTAAAGTAGTTCCCTGTGAAAATAAACAGCTAGAAAAGAACAGCATGTTTGCTCTCATGTTTGCGTCACACGCGGGGAGATTTTCTGTTTTATTCCCAGTGTGTGTTTCAGAAGAAATTACAGCCGTGCTGCGTTTATTCTTCCTGCAGTGAAACACGGACCTCTGCTTCGTCTTCGGCTCAGACCGGCTCTGTTCCGGCTTCTGCGGTTCTGTAATGTGCGGTTCGGGTCATGTGACACTGCCCCCTAGTGGACATGCGTGCAGAATTATTTTTTTTTAGGAATTACCAAGAGGTGATGCAGATCCCAAATTCCTTTCTAATAACAGCTCGGTGCTTCCTCTGTGTAGGTCAGGAGGCGTCGGATCTCCTGCTCCCCTTCTCCAGCTGGCTGGGTTGTGATGAGAAGCTCGAGCAGAAGGGTCTCCCTAAAGTGTTGGGCGTGTTGGGCCACACCCGCATCCCGATCCGGCTTCCCGCCAGCCGACAGGACTCGGAGAGCGACGTTCCTCACGCCAGGTGGCTCAGGAAGCGGCCTCACCCGGACTCGTGGCTAAACCTGGAGCTGGTGTGCGACGCCGAGGGTCGTTTCATCCACTGCGGCGTCAGCCGAGGTTCTCAGAGGAACCGAGGTGGCGCTCTGAGTCGGAGATTAGCGCAGCAGCCGGAGCTCCTGCCTCCCGGAACCTGCCTGCTAGCCGGAGCGGGATATCCCCTCACGCAGCACATCCTCACCCCGTTCCATCCCGCACGCAACCCGCAGGAGAACCTCTACAACAGAGCGGTGGAGACGCACCTGAGGAGGCAGGAGCAGGCCGTGGCCGACCTGAAGGAGCGCTTCGGAAGACTGCGCTGTCTGGACATGGGGAAGTGCGAGAGGGCTGAAGCCATGGTGCTGACCTGCTGCATCCTGCACAACGCGCTGCTCCACGCCGGCTACGTCACCAAGGGGCAGGTGGAGAAAGACACCAGGGCAGAGGAGGAGGAGGAGGAGCAGGAGGAAGAGGAAGCTGGAGTTAAACTGAGAGAAACAGTCGCTAATCTGCTGTACGTGAGCGATAACCTGAGAAGCATGAGCGAAATCTCTCAACGTTAATGATCCTTAAAATATGAAGGAAAAAACTTGAAGTCATTTCTGATGGAAGCATCACGATGGTTAGTTTAATAAATAACCTTAATAATTCTGTTTAGTTCTAATAAAAAATAAACAAACAAATTTATAGAATTAAATTTATATATTATTTTAAACTAAACCAGTGTAAAGAAGACTCGCAGGTATTAGCAGTGATATTATCGCCACAGTGTCCCGAGTGTTTCCCGCACACGAGGAAAGGCTTCAGCAAGAGAACCCCCGCTGTTCCTGGGCACTCAGTGTCTGACCTCTGACCTTTAGGCAACCTGAACATTACACAAAAACCCACGCTTTCTCACACACCGCAGGATCGCTTGTACGTGATGCTCAGCGGATCGAATGTGATATTAGCTCTGTGCTACAGGAAACCGCACTGCTTTAAATCCACGCCGGCGTACAGGAGCGCGCTCGAAAACGCCACTTTCTGAGTTTTCCACTTAAAAAAAATAAAACGTGTTTCAGTCTGAATGGAAAAGCAGAACGGTTACGAAAAGGATGTGGATTTAAATTTCCTCGCGTGTCAGTGTGACTCTATTTTTTGCACTTTTTGACATCAGCGGTTTGCCGTAGTGGAGAAAAAAGCAGCATGAAGACGAGTCTGAGGATGAGAGAACGTTCCTCCTGCGCTCATCACCACATTTCCAGAATAATCCCTTCATTCCAAACTTCTGGATTAACGCGTTTTGTGAAAGATTCCCTTTTTCTTTTTTTACATTCTTTGAACTGCCTCTTTTCTTCAGAGGTGAGAGATGTATTTATTATTATTGCACATATAAATGTATTTGTTTATCACACAAACTGTGAAATGTAAAATGTTTACTTTCTGTAACACTCAATAAAAATCCTGCAGAATTTTTCCTTCCAGTTTCTAAAGAATGTTTTATTTATTTATTTTTAAATAAAAGTTCATTATTTTAATCAAATAACGTTACAGCTGATAACAGACTGATCTCTAAAACTCAACGTAAACGTCCTGATGTTGAGTTTTTGCTGCCTGTGGACGCTGTGCGCTCTCTCACGTCATTAAACGTCTAAAACGTCATTAAACACCCACAGACTCGCTTCAGCTTTAATACAACTGCTGTTTTTATCATCATCATTAAAATAATTTCATGCAAGGCAAAGAAGTTCAAAGTGTACTGAAGACGTGTCTGAAATAAAGAGCTAATCCTGATTCTGGTATGCAAATGATATGCAAATGATATACTGGTATATTTAAATAAACATGAACAATTTGCATATTTATAGACTGTCGAGTTGTTAGTAGGATCTGTTAATAATAATACTGTTATATAAACACAAACACATATAACTGAAAGTGAAGTCAATAATTTATTAGAAAGTTCAGGAGAGCTGATATTTCTTCCCGAAATTTATTTGAGCTCTCTCTCTCTCTCTCTCTCTCACACACACACACACACACACACACACTTGAGCAGCTGAATCAGGAAGTAAAATACTGGAGCTGAGGATCCGAGTTGTGATTCCAAACACACAAAGGAATAAACGAGTCTGAGTCTTTAACGCTGAGAGGAAAGGGAAGCGAGTGAGTCCGAGACGGCGGCGTTTTGGGGCGTGGTCGCTGCGTCCTGCGCCAGGCTGCTGATGGCGCGCGCCAGGTTGTTGATGGCTTCTATCTTCCTCTCCTCCAGCGCTTTCTGCTGAGCCCACATGTTCAGCTTGCGCTCCTGGAGCTCCAGGTACAGCTGCAGAACGTCCTGGGGAGGCCGGGCGGGGCCGGGGGCGTGGCTCGGGGCGGCGGGCGTGGGCAGGATGGGCGTGTAGTGTTTACTCGCCATGGCTTTCCCCAGCTTGGTGTTGCTCATCTTGGCTTTGCGCTGAGCCTCGATCTCCTCGTAGCTGCGGCCGAGAACCTCGTGCATGGCCCTGAAGAACTCCCAGTGCACGCCGTGCGCTCCGAGGCGCTTAGCGCGCTCCGCGTTCTTCCTGTACGTCGCTAACATGTTCCTCCACTTCAGGTCGCACTCGAAGGCTCGGGCCGGGACGTCCGTGTAGCCCTCGGCCCGTAACCTCGCCGTCACTCGCTCGGCCACGCCCTCCCACAGCCGCTTCTTCTTACACACGGGCTGATCGAACTCCGCCTCCATGTCCAGACGAACGCGCACCAAGTGCCACGTGGCCTGCAGCGTCCACACGAACTCTGCAGCAAAAACACACGCGTTAAAGCTCATCAGATACTCTGCTGTACTTACAGTTATAGTTAAACAGTTTATATTTATTTAATAAACCTCACTTTAAAAGATGATGATGATGATGATGATGAAACTACAATTTATAAATTGTGAAACAATAAAATAAAAAAAAACTGTCAGGTTCTAATTTGTTAGTTATGTTAATTACATGCAGTAGATTATTGTCATTTATATATGTATTTATTTATTTATTTTGCAGTATGAATGCTATTAAACTGTTGGCGTGTGAGGTCCAGAAATATTTTACATTTTTTACAATTTTTTATATTTAATAAACCTCACTTTTAAAAGGAAATCTTTTTTTTTTTTTTTTTTTTTTAACAGTATACACATCAACCTAACAAATATTGGGAAAATATTTAAATATAAATAAATAAATTCCAATTTAATTACTGTGTTAATTATATGCCATGCATTATTATTAATATATTTTTAATTAATTTATATTTTACTTTATATATTATATCATAAGAATACTAGAAAATATACTATAAAATGTTTAATTGTATTTTGTAAGTTCCACAACTTGTAAATTGTGAAATAAATTGATTTGGCAAAAAAAAAAAGTTTATTTATAAATCATGAGTTAAATTATTTGCAATATTAAGTTTGTGAACTTATAAAAGTACAGATTTGTAAATATTCGGCTGTTTTATTGTTCATTTAAAACCCTGTTCTACTCTGTATTGTTTTTAAAAGTCATTTTAAAGTAAAAAAGAAATGACTATTTAAAAAAAAAAAAAAATTAGCCTGGATTAAAAATAATAATACTAATAAATCACCGTTGAGTTCACTGCTCACAGGAAAACACGGTGTAAATCCCAAATAGCGCTCTACAGCACCAGTAGTGCACTTCATAGGGTGTGGGAGTCATTATGTCATGCCCTACGTAGTGCACCTATCTAGGGGGTAATCGGTTTTTTAGGATTCCGCCATGTTTGTTTACCTGTTTTGGACGTTGAAACTGTGCTGGTTGAATTTTCCACCTCGATGCTGTCCGTGACTATCGACTCAATCACCTCCATTCTGACACTCAGAGTGGTTTAAATGTTTAAAAAAAAATTTTTGATTAAAGTTTCTCACACGAGTTGATGCTGGTATCGTGGAGTTTAACAACGCCGGTTTCGCTAGCGATGACCTTTTCACTGTCAGCGGCGATGATTATAACAACGACCTGCCTCTCAGAGAAATCAGCGCGAGGGCGTGTAGAGGATTATGGGAAATGTAGTCAATGTATCACGAATTAACATTATTGTTCAAGCTTTACACTCAAAATATTGTTTCTTTTCTGTCATGACATAATAAACGGTGATGTCCTGACACAAGTGTAATGCTAACTAGGTTTATTTGAATCACGTCTTTATTTAACTCAACGAGAAATCTTACAGAAGAACTACAACACCCATGAGCCTCAGGGAACACCAGTAACGCGCGCGCCCCACCCCCCTGCTTCTTTTCTTTTTCCGTCGTTATAAAAAAGATGGCGTCGGTACAAAAAACCGAGACGGTTGCGTTTGTTTGAACACATGAAAGCGTGCTTAGGGAAGGTAGAATAACGGGAAATCATTCTCAACCTTAGATAACTCATCAAAACACAACCAGATATGAAATGATAAATAATCGCCGTTAAGTTTTTCCTGCGCTCGAAGGCCTACATTCGGGCCTGGTTTGTTGTTGATGGAACGGACGCCGTCGGTGAAAAAAAAACTCGATTTCCCAGCAGCACTTTCGAAAGGTGACGTCAGTAACACGCTTTATTATTTGCCGTGGAATTGGTTACTGTAGTAAATTTTTTAGGGCTGATTTTTTTAAATTAATAATAATAATTATGATTTAAATCTTGGGTCTTTCCCAAGAAACATGTGCAAGTCTTTTTTTAAGCTGCTCATAAAAGGCTTTTGCTAAAAAAAAAAAAAAAATTGATTAGAAGAGGGTGCTGTGTGTGTGTGTGTGTGTGTGTGTGTGTGTGTGTGTGTGTAGGGTGTTTTAAACCCAACATGGCCACCCAGGCAGAACATGAAGAAACCCCCCCCAGAAGCCGTACAGAGGCGTCGTGTCCGTCACCCGAGTCGTCTCTGTCATGGTGCCTGGTCCAGCTGAACAGAACCAGCCCCAGAGCGGACGCCCTGACCGGGCCCGAGCCCGAGCCCAGACCCTCCAGAGAGGCTGATAAGCGTCTGAGGGCGGGCCAGTGGAGGGCTCTGGTGGCCATCCGCACCCACCACATTAAAGGGGGAAGCAGCAGGATCGGGCGGTACCAGGCGCAGGGCGGTTTGCCCCCCCTGCTGGCCATCCTGCGCAGACCAGAGAGCTCCAGGAAGATCCTGGACCTGACCCTCAGCATCCTGGCCAACTGCTGCACGGAGAAGGAGACGCGAGCCGAGGTGAGAGACGCGCGGCCCGGGCAGAAATCACAACCGCAATTAATATCGCCGCTTTTTTTTTTTTTAATAAATATATTAAATGTATGACCTCTGACCTTTACACAATTACTCACCTGCTGTTACATAAACATAAGCAAAACACTCAACATTTAACACTGAAGCAACTTCATAAACTGGTTACACACACACACACACACACACACACTCTCTGTTGTGTAATAGCATGTCTTATAATAAGTGTCTTCTTTACTGACTAAAATGTGTAAAAATAAGACATAATAATAATAATAATAATAATAATAATAATAGTGATAATGAAGCTTTATTTTACGTCGTGTCTTTAAGAAGGCTATAAGAGCTTTAAGAAGGCTATAAGAGCTTTAAGAAGGCTCTCAAGGTTCTTTACATAGGAAAAGAAAATAGAAATACATCAAATAAAACAAGGTGTATAAGCACATGTCAAAAGCAGTTAATAATAAAAGTTCAGTAATAGTTAAAAAAGTTCAATAATAAATAAAAAGAGGCATCAGGTAAAAGCTATCCTAAAGTAAGAAGTTTTAAGAGAAGATTTAAACACAATAAAAGCTTCTCTGAGATCAGAAGGTCGAGAGTTACAGAGATTTGGAGCAGAAGAAGAAAATGTCTCATCACCTGTAGCGTGTAAACAGATCTTCATGGAGTCCTGAGGGATCTGTGAAGTGGACATGTCTTCATGGAGTCCTGAGGGATCTGTATAGTGGAAAGATCTTCATGGAGTCCTGAGGGATCTGTGAAGTGGACAGATCTTCATGGAGTCCTGAGGGATCTGTGAGGTGGACAGATCTTCATGGAGTACTGAGGGATCTGTGAGGTGGACAGATCTTCATGGAGTCCTGAGGGATCTGTGAAGTGGACAGATCTTCATGGAGTCCTGAGGGATCTGTGAGGTGGACAGATCTTCATGGAGTACTGAGGGATCTGTGAGGTGGACAGATCTTCATGGAGTCCTGAGGGATCTGTGAAGTGGACAGATCTTCATGGAGTCCTGAGGGATCTGTGAGGTGGACAGATCTTCATGGAGTACTGAGGGATCTGTGAGGTGGACAGATCTTCATGGAGTCCTGAGGGATCTGTGAAGTGGACAGATCTTCATGGAGTCCTGAGGGATCTGTGAGGTGGACA
>CM074957.1:797185-807301 GCA_037577455.1 Pangasius macronema
GGATCTGTGAGGTGGACAGATCTTCATGGAGTGCTGAGGGATCTGTGAGGTGGACAGATCTTCATGGAGTCCTGAGGGATCTGTGAGGTGGACAGATCTTCATGGAGTCCTGAGGGATCTGTGAGGTGGACAGATCTTCATGGAGTGCTGAGGGATCTGTGAGGTGGACAGATCTTCATGGAGTCCTGAGGAATCTGTAAAGTGGACATGTCTTGCAGCGCTTGCGTGGTTGCAGCAGGCTGAACAGACAGTTTCCAGGGTGGATGGAGTCTCTGAAGATTTTAGCAGCTCTGGTAAAGCATCTCCTGGTGTAGACGTCGTGCAGAGAGACGAGAGCAGACCCGGAGATGTGCTCAGCTAAGCGCACCGCTCTCTGCAGGGCTTTGGTCCTGGGTTGAACAGTTACCATTCCACACTGAGATGCGCCGAGTCAGTAAACTTTCCACAACCACAGCGGAGAAGGTTTTCAGGAGCAGGTTTTCAGGAGCAGGTTTTCAGGAGCAGGTTTTCCGGAGAAGGTTTTCCGGAGAAGGTTTTCCGGAGAAGGTTTTCCGGAGAAGGTTTTCAGGAGAACGAATATCTTGCAATATTTCTGAGATGAAAGAAGGATCATTTTAAGTGACAAACCCGCATCGAATAGAGCTCCTAGGATTTTTAATTTTGTTTAAAAAAGCTTTCAAGAATTTTTAAATCATTGTTCTTATTTAATGAAAGTTTTTTTATATCCGTTGTTTTCTCTTTCAGGTGCGGAGGCTGGACGGAGTTTCTGTTGTAGGTGAGTGTCTCAGTCTGAACCGCACTCCAGCAGTGTTTTCCGCTCGAGTCTCTCCTCACTGCGTTTCCCTGCAACGAGAAAAGAACAGAAAATCCTTGCAGTGAAAGATGTTTAAGTCGCTTGTGTGTGTGTGTGTGTGTGTGTGTGTGTGTGGTGCTTCCTGTGCTCAGTGGAGGTCCTGAAGAGGCACGCGTCAGTGGAGACGGTGGAGAACCGAGCAGCTCGTGCTTTGGGGAACCTCGCCGTGGACCCCGAGGGCTCGGCACATATTCACTCTGCAGGTCTGTGACTACATTTTTAACCCCGCCTTCTCCGACACCACCTGTCAATCAAACAAACCCCGCCCCTCATAGCGCTTCTGTTGTAGAACTTTTAGGGTTCTGAAAGTATTTTACGGTTGTAGATGGAACCTTGGTAAAGTCTGTAATGTCTTTCTAATACCATCATGCACCAATCAGATTTCAGACTTTCACATGATGCAAATAAACTGAATATGATCCAGTCTGGTGTAGATCTCTCTCTCTCTGTCTGTCTGTCTCTCACTGTCTGTCTGTCTGTCTGTCTCTCACTGTCTGTCTGTCTGTCTGTCTCTGTCTCTCTCTCTCTCTCTCACTGTCTGTCTGTCTGTCTCTCTCTCTCTCTCTCTCTCTCTCTCTCACTGTCTGTCTGTCTGTCTGTCTGTCTCTCTCTCTCTCTCTCTATCTCTCTCTCTTTCTCACACTGTCTCTCTGTATCTCTCTCTCTCACACTGTATCTCCCTCTCTCTCTCTCTCTCTCTCTCTCACACTGTATCTCTCTCTCTCTCACACTGTCTCTCTGTATCTCTCTCTCTCTCTCTCACACTGTATCTCTCTCTCTCTCTCTCTCTCTCTCTCTCTCTCTCTCTCTCTCTCTCTCCCCACTTTTGCTGTCTAAGTTTGGAAGAATCTAAATGAGCATTACATGGAAGATTTTAAAAGTCAAAAGTCTCTCACTCTGACTCTCTCTCTCTCTCTCTCTTTGTCTCTTACAGGTGGTGTTCCTCCTCTCCTCCTCTGCCTGTCCCTGTCCAGCTCTCCATCGTCTCCATCCTCCCCCTCCATCGTCCCTCCTCCTCCTCCGACTGCGTCGTCCTCCATGCTGGAGCGCGCTCAGTCAGCCGCCCGCGCTCTCTTCTACCTCTCCGACACGCCCTCCAACCGTCTCTCTCTGCTCTCCCAGGGTGCCTTGCCCGCCCTGGCGCTCTTTCTCGCCCCCGAGTACCCCCTGGCCCTGAGGCGGGCGTGTCTCCGCGCTCTCCATGAGCTGACGCGTGGCTGCGGCGCAGAGTGCGCCCGAGAGGTGTCTGTCTCCGGGGTGCTGTCTCAGCTCAGCCCGCTGGCGTCAGGAGACGGAGGCGGGGCTCTGGAGGAGCTAGCGCTAAAGACTCTGGCTAACCTGTGCTCTCAGGGCTGCCTGCGCCCCCTGGTGGGCTCGCTAGGCGTCATTCCGAAGTTCACAGAGGAAGCGAAAAAGGATCCGTTGAAATCCAGCGCGCTGTTCAAGGCTCTGTGTTTGTGCTGCAAAGAGGCGGTGAACCGCGTGAAGGTGAAGGAGAGCGGCGGACTGGAGGTGCTGATAGGCTTCCTCTCGGCCTATCAGAACCATCCTTTGACGCGATTGGCCATCTTGGCGTGTGTGGACTTTGTGTACGACGAGGCGGCTCTGGAGCAGCTGCAGGAGCTCGGCCTGGTCCCGCTGCTGGTCGCTCGCCTCGTCGACCTCGCCCGCGGAGACGACTCCAAGAGCGCTCAGTGCTCAGAGCTCAGCTCCTGTTTCGACTCGTTTGACTTTCCTCCTCCTGAGGGGAGCAGAAAGGAGGAGGTGGGGAAGGAGCAGGGTTCCTCCAGCTTCCTGAGCCTCAGGTGAACATCTCACACTCACAACGTCTCACAGCAAAGACAGGATCTAATAAAGATATTTATATTAGCATTCTGCGCTTACATTGTTTAATTCTCTCCGAGTGCTAATGCAGTGACAGTGTGTCTGCAGTAAAGCTGATCTGATCTGCTGTGTGTGTGTGTGTGTGTGTGTGTGTTGGTTTAGGTCCTGGCTGCTCTCTGAGGGTTTTATCTCTTCAGAAGTGGAGCTGATGAAGTCACCATGGGGTTCAGAAGGAGATTCAAGTTCTCCTTATTCCGCCTACTCTCCTTCCTCCTCTTCCTCCTGTTCCTCTTCACCTTCTCCTCTCGCTCCTGCTGATGTTTCTCCATCACCAGCTCAGCCGAAACCCGTCTCCTCTCCGTCTGCTCGGCCCAAACCCTGCCGTCTGCCCGTCTCTGCGTCTCCCTGTCCGCTGCTGGCGACCTGCACCTCCACCCCGCAGCCCAAACCTCCCGTTTCTCCCTGTAAAGTCTCGTCCCCTCCGAGGAAGCGAGCTCGCACGTCATCTCTGTCCTCCTCCTGCTCCTCCTCCTCCTCCTCCTCTCGTTTGAGCCTCGTCTCCTTGGACGCCCCTTCGACGATACCGAAGACGCCCGTGTACCAGCACCCGTACCACCCCGAGCCGTGGGCGCCGGAGTCTCCCATCCTGCTGCTGCTCTCTCGCTTCTCCCACGCCACGGACCCGAGCGGCGCTCTCATCACCGCGCCCGTGTTCTCCGCCCTGCTCTACTACCTGACGCAGCACCGCGAGCCGAGCGGACGCTGCTGCCGCATGCTGGTCAGGATCACCTGCAACCTGAACTGCCTGCAGCCGCTGGTCCGGACCGGAGCCGCCGCTCTCATCAGACTCCGCCTCTGTCTCCGGGACCAGGACGGGACGGGGGAGAAGGAGAGACAGTCGGACAGAGTGAAGGCTAAAATCAGACAGCTAGGTGTGTCTCATATTATTACAGGGATGTCTAATGTCTAATTTGCATATTCTTGCATATTCATTCACACTTTTGTTGATACTTCTGGACGATTTTAAAGCTCACGCAGTTCCTGACTTTCCTCCCTGCAGGTCAGGGGCTGCTGAACAACCTGCGGGTCCAGAGTGAGACAGGATTCGGTTCTGGAGTTCTCACGCACCTCGTGCTGTCGGGTTCGGAGAGCGATAAGCTCCTGTGCGTCCTCTCTCTGCCGCTGATAACCAGGTACGCTCCGGCCGCGGTGTATGCGTGATCACACCTTTTTTCTTCACCGTACTTCAAAATGTATTTTTTTTCCTTTTGCAGTAACAGAGTCCTTTTGAAGAAGCTGCTTTTGGACAGCGGAGGTCTGATCTCGGCTCTCGAACCTCTCGTCTGTCTGGACGGCGCCGAGGACGAAGAGGACGGCGCTGATAAATGCAGAGCGTTCCTCTCCGCTTGGATCTGTCCACCTGAACAGGCATGCGCTTCCAGGTATCACTCGCTGTATGCATCTCTCCTGATTGGCTGCCTGTCTAGTCTCCTGGCGGGGTCAAAGGTCGAACCTGACAGGCGAGAGAGTCACGGCACGTTGGGAAATTTGCAGGAGGATTCTCCGGAGTCTTCTTCCTGTCCCTGTCCTTACCTAACATCCAGCCATGACCTGAACTTCCTGTTGGATGACGGGAGTCTGCTCCCGGCCAATCGGGGAGTGGTTTCCGGGGAGGTGGGCGAGGCTGGGGTGGAGTCGGAGTACTTCCGTGCGTTACTGAGAGGCAGGTTTGATGAAGCGCAGAGCTCCAGCGGAGACGCCGTTCATATCCGGGACGTGAGCCGGGGAATGCTGCTGCCTGTGCTTCACTATCTTCACGGCTGCAGGATGACCGGAGACGGAGACGGAGCTGGACGCTGCCTCGTCTTGTCCTCGCTGCTCTCCGGAGGTCTGACGCGACACGCGGTGTTTCAGAAGTCTCCTCTCGCTGAGGTGATGATGGGAGCCAGTCGCTTTTTGGTTCCCGGATTACAGAGGACAGCCGAGGACCTGTGTGTGTCCGTGTTGTCGTCTCTGGCGTCCAAGGTCGAAGGTCGAAGTCAATCGAAACCTCCCGGCGCTCAGAAACACCACTGCGCCCCGAACACCGTGGACGAGGCCGGCGAGGACAGCACTCTGCGCTCCGTCCTGCCCCAGGCCTACTGGTTCTCCCAGCGCTACTCCTACTCCCGACTCGGATTGTCCTGCTTGTCCATCCTGCTGCGTCCTCAGCTGCCTCCATCCGTCTCCTCCGACTGTCTCCTTCGTCTGGTCCGGCAGGCAGACAGCACCGAGAGCCTGCGCCAGGACCTGCTCAGCCTCGCCGCCGCGGCCCTGAGCTAACGCCGCCATCGGGAATTTTCACTCAGACTCCAGTCTGTTTGAGTTGGGAATGTGGAGTGACATTCCGACGTTCTTCCCTTGTTTCTGTATTATAAATGCACTCTGACTTTACACTTCACACAAACGGAGGGATTTTTTTTCTTGATTAGGTAATCGTAAGGTCTCTTCTCACTGAACATGTTTTGTTCTTCTTTATTTCTTTTTCGCATAAATAAAGAGCACGATGAGATTTTTAAATAAACAAATCGGGAATTAAAACCTTGTAAAGAACACCACCTTACTGCCGTGACGCTTTTATTCATTTATTATTGCTCAGATACAGAGATTTACGCCCTAAAGTGTCATTTTTACTTCTATAAACTCTGGAGCGTTGGATATATAGGAAACGTTGACGTTTGTCGTCCTGTGATTGGCTCCTGATTGTCATGTGATCTCCTGATTGTCATGTGATCTCCTGATTGTCATGTGATCCTGCTCCGACGCACTGAATTAAAATTTCAGCGAGTTAATTTGACTGTTCTGATGAATCATATGAAATGAATCATTTGATCTTCCTCTTTGTTGATATGATACGGTGGTGAACCCTGCGTAGATGGCGTCAGGTTCAGGTCGCGTGTACGTTCTGCACGTGCTCAGTACAGCGTCAGACCTGCTGACCTTCACGCTACGAGTTAGCTACGAGTTATCACTCAAAAATTCACCACTCGTCTTTTTTCCCCAGCCAATAAAAACGTCAGATCGGCACATGAATCTGGAATGACTGACAGCTGTATATTAACTGAACCCTCATGAAGCCCCGCCCCCTTTCCTCCCTCATTGATTAGCAGCGTTTAACGTTAGCGATGCGACGCCTTCGCTTTCTGTCGCCGTAAACGGAGAATGTTTCGAGTTCGTTAAACGGAGAATCAGTGATCCTGTGTGGAGGATGAACCTTTATGTAAAATATAAAAGTGTGTGGGCGTGTCCTGTGGGCGTGTCCTGTGGGCGTGGCCTGTGGGCGTGGCCTTAGTGGCGGAATCAGATTTACCTTCATTTCAGCCGTCGAATGAATAAAATTTAATAAATGATAAGAAAAACGTAAGCTCACGGCTCAGTGTTCAGGTTCTGGTCATTTTTCCGTTGTTTTGTTTGTTTTTTTTCCTCTGTCAGGGCTGTTTCAGCTCTTACACTGCTCAATCTTTTGTTCCTGTATGAGGTGGCTTTAATCGTCTTCTGTCAGTTTTTTTTTTCCCCCCATCTTTCCATCATTCCATCTTTCTTATTTATCTGCTGAGGTAAAGAACAGCGGACTCGGCTTTACTGAACTCCGTCACTCGTGAAGAATCCGATCTGTTTCTGGCGTTTTATTCTCATCGTCTGGAGTGATGAAGCCTCAAGAAGGGAAGCGTGAGAATGATTTCAGGACCCGTGCTGAGAACAGGTGGAGCTACACAAACTGTTATTATATTATATTATATTATATTATATTATATTATATATTTCTTCTTGTGCTTTACGATCATGAAGTGGCTTCAGATATTTTTGTTAGAATTTTTTATTATTAATTCTGTGGCTCTGTATTTTTTTTTCCCGTTTTGTTTGTAAAATGTGCCGTTTATTGTTTTATTGTTATTATTATTATGAATACCATGTGTATAGTGTAAGATTCAGGAATGATTTGTCATATGGACCTGCTTTATATTATGGATTATAGATGATATATTCTGTACGTTATCGACGCTGCACTTTATTTCCGTACTCATGATGTTGTAATATAAAATCTATACGCAGATGTAGCTCGTGCCGTCGTACAGCGTGCGATAACGTCAGGGATAGAGTAAAGTTTACGTTCTATTTTTCATTCCTTGATTTTGTAAACACACACACACACACACACATACACACACACACACACACACACACAGAGTGTATTAAGTGTCATGAAGAGAATTAAATTAGATTTGCGGCTCTACAGGCAGAAGAGATCGGAGGCCAGTTATCTTGTGAAATATGAAAAATAAAAACACCTCCACGTCAGTCTCGTTATGTTTTTTATTTCAGTCAGGGTTCAACTTTTTATTTTTTTCAGGATGCAGTAGGTTTAGGTTGAGCCTTTCCAGGCGCCGGCTCCGGGTGGCGCTGTCGCTCAGTGGTGGTGAGAGTCCTCGTAGCCGGTGGGCAGAGGGTTGGTGTGAGGGTTGTGGAACATCGAGTGGTTTCCGTCACCCCACGGCCACGGCTGAGAGAGAGAGGGAGAGAGGGAGGGAGAGAGAGAGAGAGAGGGGGGGGGAGAGAGAGAGAGGAGGAGAGAGAGAGAGAGAGAGAGAGGGAGGGAGGGAGAGAGAGAGAGGGAGGGAGGGAGAGAGAGAGGGGGAGAGAGGGAGAGAGAGAGGGGGAGAGGGAGAGAGAGAGAGAGAGAGAGAGAGAGAGAGAGTCATCACTCACACCTGACTGATTACAGGTATGACCACGTCACTCTTTTACAGATGAGTCGTCTCTGATTAAATCTCACTGTTCCACACTGATTCCTGTCCTAGAGCAGCTCAAGCGCTTTATTCCTCTTACACCACAGCAAATCACCGAGCAGCGGTAAAACACGCAAACTCTTCTGTCCCGAAGATGCCGGAGAACTTAAAGTTACAGCTTTAAGCGCTGACACTGGAGACTCCTTCCATAAAAGGTACAGAAACACGTTTCTCCTTTACAGAAAACCTGAGCGTCTGACACGGAGGAGCCGTTACTATAGAAACGATAACGTAGCAGGAACCGGAGCGAGCGCGTTAATCAGCACTGCTGCCAGAGCCGCTGTTCTAGAAAACTAATCAACACCTTCTAACCAATCACAGTCCAGTGAGAAGCTGGTGAAAATCTTCAGTAAATTTTTATCCTGTCGTGTGCATAAGTTTGCACACCCCCATGATTGAAATTAAAGCGAAACTAAATTTAACCTGCTCCAAGATTTAGTGTGCTCGGATTCCTAAAAGTTCATTAATTATCAGGATGAGTAAATATTTAAAAAATAAATAGTGCGAAACAAGTAACAATTCAACAGCCGCTTTCTTTCTTTCTTTCTTTCTTTCTTTCTTTCTTTCTTTCTCTAATAACTTGTAAATGTGCTGATTTTTGCCCTCTAATAATAAATCTGGCGTTAATGATGGAGAGAATGCTCATGAATGTGATCTTCACTGTAAACAGGCCGTGAACTGATCTCTGATCTCTGATCCTGCGTGTGTCCTCCAGGTCTCGTTTCCTCTCCTCACAGGAAGTGACGCTGCTGTGTACCTTGGTGCGGATGCGCAGGTGAGGATATGGAACGAACTCGGGCGGCTCGTGGGAGTGAGCCTGCTGCTTCAGGTAAGCGTTCACCATGCACACGGCCACGCCCGGCAGCGCCAGCACGAACGACAGCACCCTCCACGTCTTAACTGTGTGTCAAACAAATCACGTTACAGCGTCAGCATCATCGTCATCATCATCATCATCATGTTACTGGAGTCACTGAGCTTCTGCAAGCTGATTTATTCAGCAGCTATGAAACACGAGAGATGTCTGGGCAGTTTATTTTAAAAACCCTCCCCTATGATACTGTGTTTATCTGAACCTTCTCTAACATATTAAATTGATTATATTTACCAAAATATTCACAAATTAACCTTTTAAAGCTTCAGGGACCCTGAGCAGGATAAAGCAGACGGACAGACAAACAAACAAATAAATGAATAAATGAATGAATGAATGAATGAATGAATGAATAAATAAATGAATGAATAAATGAATGAATGAATGAATGCTGTAAACGCGTCACTCAGAGCTTCAGGAGCGCCGTGCTCTCACGTGGAAGGCCAAAAGAGTCACAGGGTTTTAAACTAGCAAGTTTTACTTTTATTACAGCATAAAAATGACTTTTTTAAATTTTATGCTGTAAATTGTGATGTAGCATTTATTTATAAATAAATTATTTTTGTGACGTGTGCAGAGTTTGTACAGTATCTTTACCACTAGCCTCTTTCAGAATGATTTATTAATCGAGTTGTTACACAAAGCCAAGCTACACTTTTAATTATTTATTCCAATAATTCCAAAAAAGCTAAAAGGAAAGTGTTTCTAAACCACTTTTGCTGTTTTGTTTTTTTTACTAAAAACAGCTACGGTGTCATTTATTGATGAGACGTGGAGCTCGGCTTGTTGTGACCCTTTTGGTGATCCATACACTCGCAGATTAATGAACGTGGCCTCTCACATTTAATTTGTTTTTTAGGTGTAAATCTATTTTTGTGTAAATTTTCTATCTTTTGAAAAAGATCTACAGAATTCTTATTAAAATATTTCACATTAATCGTGCTCTCCTTGTTTATAATTTAAATTTAAAAATGTAAAGTACACTATAATTATATGTCTTCGTGTCACTTGTCTAGGTCATGAAAACCTGGACGAACACGTTTAGCCCATTTATTACAACAAATTCTGTGTGAAAGAGGACGTTTATCACTCGGGTTATTTGTAAACAGACTGTTGAATAAATTATTATTTTGATCATTTAGTCTTCTAGAAATCATTTTATGGTTCCATTGTTCAGTCCGTGAACTTCTTATCTGAGTACTTTTCCTGCAGGATCTCCGTCCCGTCTCTCTCTCTCTCTCTCTCTCTCTCTCTCTCTCTCTCACACACACACACACACACACACACACACACACACTCACTCACTCACTCACTCACTCACTCACTCACTCACTCACTCACACACACACTGACCTGACCTGACCTGAAGGCATGCACACTGATCCGTTAGTTAGGAGGTTAGTGTGTGAGCTCTGCACTGGATTTACATGTATAATGTTGCTGATCCACTGAAACACACTTACTGAGCAGAACACTGTGTTTTAATGGCAGTGTGTGTGAGGGGAATGAAGCATAGCCAGAGAGGTGAAGACAAGAGAGAGAAAGAGATTAAAAGGAGTGCACCTCCTCCCTCGTGGCCTCCGTGTGATGCCGCGGCGAGGACGCGCCGAGCCACCGCAGACGACGCAGACGCAGCCATTCCCTCTGCAGAGCAGACCACATACTCATCTAAAGTGCATCATCACTGCTGTGTTTACTGAGCAGATTAAACCCTCCTTCCTCACATCAGAGCCATGAAA
>CM074957.1:819560-832088 GCA_037577455.1 Pangasius macronema
TCCATGACAGTACCACCACCATGTTTCACATATTCATCACAAGTGAATGTTCGTCTTATCTCATTTAGGACGTTTATCTCAAAGCTCCTGGCTTTTCCTGGCTCCTTACAGAGAGCTTCGCCATGTCAGTGATTGTTTTGTTAAAATATCAGGTTTTATTTTTGACCCAATCAGAATAAAGCAATCAGCAGCGCTGTGGTTTTAATATGATTACAGATCAACTGTGTGAGTAACATTCACCTCCTTCTCTTACGCTTTTCTCAGGAGTTTCACAGTCTTGTGTTAGTTGAGCTAATATGCTTCTCTCACTCTCTCTCTCTCTCTCACACACACACACACACACACACACACACACACACACACAAAACACACATTTGTCCCTACTCGCTCTCTTTGAGTCATTTTTCCATTCTGGGTCATTTTTCTCGTTTGCTGCTCCTCTGTATAAATGGAGTGGGTATGTTTTGGCCTCGGCTCGTGTCTGGAAGCCCCCCTTCGCCTGGCCCCGGCTGCGAGTCTCCAGCAGCCCCTCTGTCCTGACTAACCCTCTCGGGTCCTAAAGTGACGCCACTGTATATATCTGCCTCATTTCTAATGAACTGGCTGGACTTATTTACTGAATATCTTCCAGATGATGTTCTAAAGCTCAAACCCCTTCCTGTGTAAAAAAATAAAAAAAAACAACCAAAAAAAAAAGACCCTTTTGTGATGGAAGCACAGATTCTGCAGAGTATAATCATTTAGATGTATTGATTAGAGACGGTGATGTTGTGGAACATGCGATAAAGAGTTAGTTCCTGTTCTTACATTACAGAAGCTCTAACCACTCGTTCCCTCACCACCATCTCTTTTTTTTCTCTCTCTCTCTTAAAGTTCATAGGACAAAAAAAATTGAAAATGCAGCTTGTCATAACAAAGTGTAAACTCATCCTAAAGACGAAGGAAAAGTTACAGCTTTACCTCCAGCTGTTACAAGGCGCTGACACTGGAGACTCCTTCCATAAACGCTAAAAGAAAACTTCACCATATCGACGATTACCATAGAAACGAGTGCGCTACTGAACTGAGTTTATCGTCAGCTTGTTACTAGAGAGAGAGAGAGAGAGAGAGAGAGAGAGCGTTTGTGAGACACGGCGTTCTGTCAACATTTTCTCCGCACTCCTTTAAGCAGAGTGCCATCGCACCACGGCCACAGCTGTGATCCAGGTGACGATACACACCTATACGTGGGTTTAACACACACACGTGTGGAAATGTTGGAATGCCCAAATATCCACTAGAACCCTTAACAGTATTATTTGCATACAGACACACAGACACATACAGTATATATTATACATGTGCTGAGAACGCCAGCGTGCTGGAGTTTATTTAACCTCGGCGCGGTTCTCTCGGCCTCCCTCACACTGTGTGGAAGCGTGTGTGTGGGATATTTAGAAACGCCACATCTGCCCATTAACAGCCTCCACGCGCAGGCCTCAGGCATCACCCCGCGGCCGGCTTTGTGTATTTTTCAGTGCCAGTCCTTCTGGGTGGTTTGTGGTTGGACTCTGGGTGTTCATGTAAGTGCGCAGAAACTTTAGAAACATTAGACTGTTTCCTGTAAGCTACGGTCTGGAGGGACGGAGAGCGTGCACGTTTGTTCGCTCGTCTGTGTTTCTGGCATCAGCTTTGTGGTTTTTTTTCCCATCGTATTTTGACCACATACCACCTGCACGTACAGGACAGATACACAACATGTGACCTTAATGGAGTAGTTTGGTGTGAGTCTGCTGTATCGGCTCCGCCCACTAACCTCCACCTTCCAAAGTCTGAAGTTGTGTTTAGGTGTAATCACGATACTGAGAGATTCCAACAAATCACATCATTCCTTTCTGAAAAGGGTGCCAATAATTTCATAGGGCACGGCATATGGTTTGAATTACATTCTTATCGTTTTTATTATTTTAACAATTAACAAATTATGACATTAAAATAATAGAAAGGATAAGAATGTAATTTAAAACCATATAACATGTCCTTCAGAATTATTGGCACCCTTCATGGGAACACTTCATAACTTCAAACATTGTTTAATTTTTTTTTTTAAGCATGTCTTGTTGAAACCTTGTTCTATGGCCAAGGGTTAACCTCCTGGCAGAGGCAACCAGGATTTTGTCTGAAATGTCCTAGTCCTTAGTGGAGTTCCTAAAGAACCACAGAACAGTTGAAAATCCACCTCCACAGTTCACAGTGGCTGAGCGGCGCTTCTCCTCACATTCAGTTCCCTTTTTACACCAAGCTTGCTGACAGCGTTCATGAACGAAATGCTTGGTTATGGTCTCATCTGCCCGCAAAAACACCCGACTCCACTTGGAGCTCCAAATGATGCTTGGTGATGTTCTCATGAGGAATGTGATGTTCTCATGAGGAGCTTCTTTAGTGACGAACAGCGTTTAAAAGTCAACCACAACCACAAAAATCAGCTAAAGTGTCGTTTCTAAAATGGTAATCTGTTGGTGTTTTCCCCCTTTATCCTTTCTGTGTGTGTGTGTGCGTGCGTGTGTGTGCATGCTTATTTTATGTTTTATAAATAACTCTTATTAATTTCAGTGTTCTACTGAGATGTTTTGGTGACTGATTTGTGCTGATGTGTTTGATTTTTGTACATGCATCATTTTTGCTCATTATTATGAAGGGTGCCAATAATTATAGTTTTTTTTCAGCACTACGCTTTTGCTAGCACTTTGTTAGCAAACCTAATCATCATGATGCGTTTAATCTCTTGTGAAAATGCCTTCTCTGACTGTGATATCACGATGGTTAGGATGTACGTCACTCAGCCCTTTTTCTTTTCCTCTTACAGTCAGAATGAATCTTAGAGTTTAGAAATAATCCTGTTTTAATTCTCTTGTTGTCCTGCGTATGTTACGTCTCACATGGTTTTGTTTAGTTAAACTGCCATGTCGGTGTGGAATGAAGTCAGAGTTCAGAGTTTTAATCGACTGCATGTAGCGTAAGTGAGGAACATTTTAGATTTTTATTTATTTTTTAAGGCAGTCTCGTATGAAAAAACTTCTCGCTATATAGGAATATTTCTTTCTCCGGATGCGGCCTGTGGCAGGTGGAGTGCTGAAAGAAGGATAAAGAGGGAATGAGAGAGAGAGAGAGAGAGGTGGAGGGAAGTACAGTTGTAATAAACGACTCATATTGACATCATTACAGCGATTAATAAGGCTGGTTTTGGAATGGCTTTGAATCTCTTTACAAGAGTAAAACGTGTAGAATAATGAGCGTGATTAAACGGTCCCGAATCGCCACTGAAAAAAAGAGAGGAAGCCGCAGACTGCTCTTTAAATATGACTTCATTTAGGGAAATATTTGTCCTCCTGCGAAAAAACCCAAGCTTTAATGGTGATTAATGTGGAGCGGTGTGCGTCTCCACATCCCGCTGAGTTGTGTTCTTCCTTTCTGCTGTTTACAAAGTGGCTTTTTAAGCTTTAGCAATAGACGGACATCGTCGCGTGGAGGAAAGCTCGTGTTCGTCATCTGCAGCCACCGTGCAGTCGTAAACATCACGCCGGTTTATTAGCATGACTGCTAGCATGACTGTCTAGAACAGCGACTCTGACAGTAGTGCAGCTGCTAATCACGTGCATTCATTATAATACGGTATTGTTTCTATAGTAACGGCTAATTCACAGGGATGTGTACGACGCACACTCCAGATTAAAACAGATTAAAAATGTGTGTAACATTTATGGAAGGAGTCTCCAGTGTCAGCGATCCGTAACCGTAAAGCTCCAGCTTTGTCTTCGGACATCTTCAGGACAGAGTTTTCGCTTCTTTGCGGTTTCTCAGTGATGTAACGAGCTGTTTATTTTCTCCTATAAGCTTAAAGAGAGAGGCTGGTGAAGGAGCAACAGTTTATAGCTGCTATAGCATAAGTGATAACAGGAACTAACTCATTTCAGCTGCCATTAAATAATGGATAAGAAGCACCTGTGAATGATTGCATGTTTGAGTTTTAGCTCTGAAGACCTTGAGACACAAAGTCATACGTGAGATTTTTAGCAGCAATCTCTTCGCTCTGTTCTCTAGACCTGAGTGATGATGGTGGCTGCTGTTGCAGGACTGGACGTCTGGTCTGGCCTGATGGAGGAGGAGGAGGAGGAGGAGGAAGAGGAGGAGGAGGAAGAGGAGAGGAAGAGGTGGACATGGTGGTCAGGTTACTTGGTACCCAATGGCGTTGAAGAAGGCAGGGCTTTAATGGAGGGAAGGCACAGGAGTCACAGGAATATTTAAAGGGCACACAAACACCACAGCTGACCATTAGTGCTGTTCCTCAAGTTAGCCTGATCACCTGTCTGTCCATCCTTCCATCTGTCCATCCATCCATCCATCCGTCTGTCTGTCTGTCTGGCTTTTGGCTGCCATGTTGGCTCGGGCGCTCCTGAAGACGTCACTGCTGCTGTGGCTGGTGCAGCACACCTTACAAGGAGGTAAGATGCTCAGATAGAGAGGAACGGAGGTGTGAATGATGATAAAGCGCGTGAGGTTTAATAAATCACAGAGGCGAGATTAACGTCTCTTCCACGTGCAGAGAAAAAAAAATGCATTTTACAAAGTTACTTGGAAGTTTAAAAGTCACAACATCATTTTAGTTTTCTGTAAGTTGCTTTTTTTAACTATAAAAATAATCGAGATGATGTGAAAGTATAATCAGGTATAATTTAAGCGTAATATAAAATGAATTAAATTATAATTTTATAAAAAATACCTCCGACTCGTGTCTCTAACAAAAAAGGAAATTGCTATAGAAATGATTTTTATAGAAAGTAAAAATAATTAGAAATAATTTGTGTATTTGTTTTTTTTTATTAATGGTGCACGATTATGTTTAAGAAAGAATTAAATAAAGTTATGAATTTTATGAATTGAAAGTTATTTCATTATATTTTTTACGCTACTCGGCGTTATTTTGATGCAGTGAAGGTGACTTTAATATACTCCTTAAACACTAAATCTAAATCTCCCATCATGCTAGCGTTATTTTCAGAAAGTGAACACATTTGACGTATAAGTGCATCATCTGTCAAGCTTTAAGAAACTCTGAGATTAGTGCTGCGAGAGAAGAAGGTCTGAGGAGAAAAAGTGAGTTACTGGGGCGAGAGGTTCCTCGGCTAAAGCGCTGCACAATTACATTTAATGGAGTAAAATTTTTCAGATTGCTAACCTTTAACGGTTCTCTACAAAACACTACCACAAAAATGCTCTTTCTTTAGAAAGCTAGATCCTTTTATCCATCCATCCATCCATCCATCCATCCATCCATCCATCCATGGAGATTTTTGCTCTTGCAGTTGTGTTCAATTGAAGAATTATTTAAAGGTGCAGCAGCATTTTTACACAAAAACTCTTAAAACAATGACGACCCTCAACAAAGACTCTTAGTTGTGCCTAAAGTTCTATGTAGAACCTCAAAAGAACATCTAAAGAACCTTTGAAGATCCATTTTTTCCCCCAGACGTGTGTGTATATACCGGGTAAGTGTGCAGAACAAACTCCTCTTTATATTTAAGAAACCTGTCAGGAGTTTAACATTTAACACTCTTTAGAGAAAAACAGTCAGTTCCTCGAGGGTTCTTTAAGGGTTCTGTTAGTTGGAACCCTTTCTGAAAGGAAAACACGCTGTCCTAGGGTTCTCCACAGAACCTTTAAGAGATCCCCAGATCCTCAGATCTCTGTCTTAAGAGAGACAATTGAAGAACCCGTAAGGATTATAAACTGTCTATACTGATTTTATATTAACATTTTATATAATGTATTTTATACACTGTACAATGTTTAAGTATATGGTTCAAAATGTAATAACAACAACAACAGTAGTAGTAGTAATAATAATAATAATGTGTACTTGAGCTATAATTTAACAGCGTTGTGATTTTTTTCTCAGTAAAAACTGACCACAGCAATTTAAGGTTTATTCTGTGGTGATTTCTTTAATGTTCTTACCTAATAAGTGAAGACTAACCTAGCATGCAGAAGCTAACCCAAACAGTAAAAGTTTACCTGCTCACTAAAAGCTAAGCTATCATAGGAAAGCTAATCTAGCTAAATGAAGGCTAACCTAGCGAGCTAAAACGAACCTAGTGACCAAAAACTAGCCAAGCAAATGGCTAATTATCTAGGCTACACAGAGTGCTAAAACTGACCTAGCGTGTGAAAGCTAATCTAATAAATGAACATTAACATTAACATTAACAATTGACCTTGAAAAGAGAGAATTATCTTAGCAAGTGTAAGCTAACCTAGCGAGCGTAGCTACTGTGGAACTCTATAAATTTGTGCTTGCTACGTGGAAGTTGAATCCTGATTTAGTTGCTTGAGTAAAGTTTTAGGCCAGGCGGAGCCACAGGCAGCGCGCTGTCAATCACAGCATGCTCATTAGAATATTAGGCCACGCCCATTATTCTCAAATCAGAAATATTCGTGAGTTTAACCGGAATTTGAGTGCTTCGTCATGTTTATATGCTGCTTTTTTTATTGACTTGCATCAGACAGATGGTAATTCTATGTCAGATTTTTTTGGAGAGGAATAAAATAAAAACTAACCTTTGGAAGTGGATTACTCACAAACACGTCTCAGTGACTCGGACACTTTCCAACTGACGCAGCTTCACAGTAAAAACCTCATTACGTCGTTCGTGTCCTGCTGTGATGTGGCTTCAGGCACTACGGGTCAAAATGTGACGAGCAGCCGCGAGAGCCGACTCTCACGACACACACAGTCCATGCGTTTGTCTGAGCGTCTGTGCGCATCAATGGCAGCCTGTTTCCCGGCGTGTGCTGACTCGGCACGCGGCCCGCGCCTCGCCAAACTGACCGCCAAAACTACCGCCTTCATCCCAACGACGAGAGGGACACGCGATGCTCGGGGGCCGAGGAGAAAACAAACATCACATGCACTCGTGCACCGTTTTCATTTCTGTGTTGCTCAGTAGCTCAAGATTGTGATGTCTGCTTACATCTCAATCCCTACAACAAGCCAGTCACTTCCACACTTTTAGTCTTACTTGCACTTGTTTAACCAATTAACTAACTACCTAACTAATTTAACTGTTTTAACCAGGAGTCAGACGTCCACCTGGAGTGCTGGCCCCAGGACGAGGTGAGACTTTATGTGACGTGGAAAGATCAGTGTGTCTGCTGAGAAGCCTTCACTTATCAGAGCTCTTTAAGTGTGTGAATAATTATCCTAGTATTGATCTCATGAGTTATTATTCCAGTAATTATCTCATGGTTATTCTCAGTAGGCCCGTAATTAACTTAATACTTACTCCAGTAATTATTTGTGTAGCCTAGTAATTGTCTCAGTAGCTCTTTAAGTAGATATTCCAGTAATTATCTTAGTATTTATCTCAGTAATTATCTCAGTGTTTATCTCAGTAGTTATCTCAGTAGCCTAGCAGTTCTCAGTAGCTGTCTTAGTTGTTGTCTCAGTACTTACTCCAATAATGATATCAGTAGTCCAGTATTATTTAAGCACTTACTTCAGTAATCATCTCAGTAGTTATCTCAGTAGTTATTCCAGTAATCATCTCAGTAGCTATCTCAGAATTTATCTAAGTACTTTTCCCAATAACTATCTCAGTACTTACTGCAGTAATCATCTCAGTAATTATCTCAGTGATTATTCTCAGTAGGCCTGTAATTATCTTAATGCTTGCTCCAGTAATTATCTGAGTAGCCTAGTAATTGTCTCAGTAGTTATCTCAGTAGCCTAGCAGTCCTCAGTAGCTGTCTCAGTAGTTAGCCCAGTAATGATCTCAGTACCTACTCCATTAATGATCTCAGTAGTCCAGTAGTTGTCCCAGTAGCTATCTATAGCTGTTATATTAATTATTTCAGCACTTACTCCAGTAAACATCTCAGTAGTTATCTCAGTATTTATCCAAGTACTTATCCCAGTAACCATCTCAGTACTTACTCCAGTAGTGATCTCAATACTTTAAGGCCATTATTGCATTTTTTCCTTTTTTTTGTCTCGATCTATCTTTCTTGTCTTTATTAACCTTGTGTCTTACTCCCCAGGTGTTGGTCTTGGTGTTGCTGGTCCTGCTGGAAAGCCTGGAGGTGTGTGTCTGTCTGTGTGTCTGTCTGTGTGTCTGTCTGTGTGTGTGTGTGTGTGTGTGTGGCGATCCTATTCTCTGTGCCATATTTATTACGTAAATAATTTCTGTTCATTAATTCTTTCCCTGTTTATGATTTGTTGCCCTCTTGCTAGTTGCTGGTGTTCCTGGGAGCCGTGGCTATGCAGGAGGAAAGCCTGGGAAAGCAGCGTGTAAGGGTTTCCAGTCCTCACAAGAGCCTTATTTGTGACGCTGTACTGTTTTATTACTCTGTGTAATGTTCTCCATGTTCTCTGTTTTCCACAGCTGGGCGTTATCTCGGAGGTGAGTTGACGTCGTTGAACTTGTCGTGATGATGGTGGTGGTGGTGGTGGTGGTGATGATGATGATGGTGGTGGTGAAGGTGGTGGTGATGATGATGATGGTGGTGGTGGTGAAGGTCCAAGTGAAATATGTTTATTAGGAATGATGTATTTGTGTTGTTTTACCTCAGGATTAATGTACTTGCCCAGAGGAGGACTGACACAAGGATACGGAGCTGCTCTGGGAGGATACGGTAGTCAAAATAAAAATGAAATATATGCATGCTAGTATTTAGTGTAGGATGTTTCATATCCTGTACACATTCAGACTTTAAAATAATGCACCTTGTTGGTCCGGCTGTTTCTAGGAGCCACTCCTGGAGTGGGACTGGGACTCGGGAATGGCCTGGGAGCACGAGGTGAGAGAGCGCTTGTTGTTTCTGGTGGGGTTTTTTGGTCCATTTTTGGGGTTTCAGACAAAATTGATTAATTCACTGTCTGATTTTTTTTCCAGGATACACCAATGGCTACAAATATCAGCCAGGTGAGTGTGCTGTCTCTCATATAAAAACATATTTCCTAAATATCCTTTTGTTCAGGAGTTTCTCAGTTAATCTCATTAAAAAAGGCACTGTTACAGAGCGCTGGCACTGGAGCTCTTCTGTTGACCAATCATAATCCAGAACTCAGAAGTGATCTGGGATAGTGTTGTGGATGCATGCTTTTTTATTTACTTCCCGCTCACGTTCGATATCGTAATCATGTTTTTTATTTTTAATTTTTTTAGGTTATGGTGCTGGTGGTTATCCTGGTGCTGCACGTGGTGAGTTAATGACTTTATTTCTTTATCATCATCGCGTATGAGTGTGAGAAATTTCTGATTAAAATCCCAGAGTGTGAGCGATACTTTGACGCTCGTCTAAAATCCACCAATAGGAGGACGGCAAACTCACGGGTCAGCTACACATCCGGTAGTGGTGGCGGCATTAAAAGAAACATGCGAATGGACAGAATCAAATCTCCTTATTGCTTCAAGCTCGCTTTGAGGAACGTTTATGTTTACGCGAGTCGGTTTTTCAGATCACGCTGATTGATGACATTAGCAGAACGTAGTAGTCTATCACAGATCACTCTTCTTCCTGTAATCTGACACATTTTTGGGATCTAGTAGATTGTGACAAGTCATAATCTTAATAGACTGCTGTCTAAAACTGGCTTTTTCATAAATTTGTTCAGAGTTGTATAATTGTGCAACTTTTGCACATCTCGATTGTTTCCTGTGAACCCGAACGTTCTGCAAAGATCTCGGAGCAAACTTTATAGGAAGATGAAAGATCAAAAAGCCTTTATTAGAAATGGATATCGCTGTGTGAAACACACTCCATCTTTCTCCGTACGGTACACACTGTATGGTGATTGCAGTTCTTCAGAAATGGTGTTGTAGGTAACAGTACCTGTGTGTGCCATCGGTAGGTGCTGCAGGAGGAGGCACACCTACAGGAAGCGGCACTAAAGCCTCCAAACCGGGTAAAAAACAAACAAACAAAAAAAAGCCTGCGCATCCTTTTTGTCTCTGGTTTTTTCTCTGTGATGTTTGTCTATAAAGAGTCCTAACCACACCTCGCCTTTACTGCATGCAGCACCTCCAATCACAAATCACATCACCTCGGTTTAAACAGAAGCCGACACTCGCTTTTGTCTGCAGGTGTGTGTGTGTGTGTGTGTGTGTGTGTGTGTGTGCGTGTGGGGGGAAAAAAGGTTTTTGAATCGTGCTCACTTTGCATTTTGTTCAAGCACAAGCCTTTGATCCTCCTCTGAACCCCAGGCACCAGTCTTTCCAACGTTCTCCATGAAACAGATTAAAATAAATAAATAAATAAATAAAAGCACTGGTGTGTTGTTCCTGTGTGTTATCGCTAGAGCGGTTTCCCACCGGGTCACGCCGTTGTTCGCTGGAGAACGTTGGATCAGTGTGTCTTCGTCTTTTAAGCCACATCACTTCAGCACTTAATCCACACCGCAGTGATGTTTTTTTTTTTTCCCACAGAAGTGCATGACAGCATCCCGTGTGTCTTCTGCGTTTCTGTGCTTGTTTTCAAGTGAAAACACTCCATCAGAAGCATGACAATGAGTTCGCTGTAAATATCGGAATGTAAAAAATATTGTATTGCGTGTTTGTGATATTCAGGATATGGTGCAGGACAAGTGTCACCTGCTGGACCAGGGTTTACAGGCAACGGTAAATCTGCACTCGCACGACTTTTCCGTCATTCATCTCCTTTATGCATCACGTATGAAGTTCTCATGCGTACTTAGTGTCACCTTCTTTTCTTCCTTTTAAATGTGTCACTTGCATGCTTTGAGAAAGTGACATTTGAGAAAAATTTATTTAAAATGCAGCCCAAAAAACAACTAAAATAGTAAAATAGACAAATAATTAAAATACAGTAAATAATAGTAGATGCAGAAAAAAATAAAATAATTTATAATATAAAAATATATCATTTAAATTCAATTTTTGAAATAAAAAATGGTACAAATGAAATAAAATGTATATAATTATTTAGTCTAGTTATTTTATTAATGATTAAAATGATTTAAAATTAATGTAAAGGTAAGATGCAAGTAATAAAAGCTTACTTAATAAAAGCTTACTTAATAAAAGCTTACTTAATAAAAGCTTACTTAAATGTAGTAATTTGTTAAAGATTTTGTGGAATAAATTAAAAAAAAAAAAAAAAGCTGCTTCACGTCTTTAAAGTTTATGTGAGTTTTATAAATTAGTGCTAGAAATTTGAGCAAATTCGAAAGGTTGTGTGTTAAAATCCTCACTGTGCTTTATGAACACGCTGTAGTTTGTTGTAGTTTGTTGCAGTTTGTTGTAGTTTGTAGGCCGTCCTGAGAGCGATGCATAACAAACTGTTCTCAAATCATTTGGCTAAATCGGTGTTGTGGTGTTTAGGATTGGGGCCAGGATCGGTCAGGCCCAACGGACAGGGCACAAAGCCGTCTAAAGCTGGTAAAGTTCTCACTCCTTCTTCACATAACCATCATCATGAAATATTTTTATATCTCCATCCTGTATTTGTGCAAAATTAAAGACACCATGATACCAAGAAACTCCTTCCTACTATAAACCTTCCATCCTGTGGAAGTATTCTCTCTAAACATTATTCTTCTCTCTCCGTGTTGTCTTGGCTTGAGGACCAAAGCTTTGGACCATTTTGGTGATACTTAAAACATATTTGTTCCTTTTCTTGTCCTTTGAGGAATTCTTGGGTCTGGGATCAATACAATTTCAGCAGGATCTCTTTTTCGGCTTTTGTTCCACCTTGCTTGGGTTCCATTTTCTCTCAGTCTTCAAGTCAAGAATAATCAGAGTAGCACCATCTCCTGAGGAAGAACCACTGATTCTGAATGTCTTGATGCTGCTTTAACTCAGTGACTCTTTGTGAGAGAAGCTTAATGCGGTTGTAATCAAACCCTGAAATGAGAACAGTCTTAACACTGAGCTGCTGGAGGTCTTCACCTCATCAGTTTCAACTTGAGGCAAAACTTCTGTGTTGCTCAAGATTGTGGACCATAAAGAGCTGTAGGTCTTCAAAGGAGGAACCATTCATTCATGGTGGTGGTGGATCTGGAGTCTGTCCCAGGAACGCTGAGTGTGAGGCAGGAATACACAGGTCATGTAGATTTTGGAGTCAATCCATCTACTGGTATGTTTGTGGGAGGTGGAGCTGTGAGGGATCTCTTGGTGAGAAGATCTTGTATGAATTCACAAAGCAACATCTACACCTAGAACCCTAAAGTATTATTTGGTTTGTCTCTCAGAGAGAACTTTTAAAGATTCTATGCAGGGCCATACAACAGAGGTTTTCAGAGATGATGCTAAGTAGAATATTTGGAAACAAAGAACCTTCAATGATCCAAAGAATGCTTGTGGACCTCAAGATTGTTGCCTTTGAAGATTTGTGGATCTCCAGTGGAAGACCTACTGATGCTGAAACTCTTGGTGAGAAGATCACAAGCCAAACTGTTAGGACCAAAGTCTTGGCTGGGAACATCTACAGGCTCCACCTCAGAACCTGAAAGCATGTATGTTTCCCTGCCTGAGA
>CM074957.1:838411-862314 GCA_037577455.1 Pangasius macronema
TGGGATAGAGTAGAGTGGGATGTGGGATAGTGTAGAGTGGGATGTGGGATAGTGTAGAGTGGGATGTGGGATAGAGTAGTGTGGGATAGTGTAGTGTGGGATGTGGGATAGAGTAGTGTGGGATAGAGTAGAGTGGGATGTGGGATAGAGTAGGATATAGTAGTGTGGGATAGTGTAGTGTGGGATAGTGTAGAGTGGGATAGTGTAGAGTGGGATGTGGGATAGTGTAGAGTGGGATGTGGGATAGTGTAGAGTGGGATGTGGTATAGAGTAGTGTGGGATGTGGGATAGAGTGTGAGTGTTTTTGTGTCATTAAGGTTTTGAACTGATTGTTCTCTGTATNAGTAGAGTGGGCTGTGGGATAGAGTAGTGTGGGATGTGGGATAGAGTAGAGTGGGCTGTGGGATAGAGTAGTGTGGGATGTGGGATAGAGTAGAGTGGGCTGTGGGATAGAGTAGAGTGGGATGTGGGATAGAGTAGTGTGGGATGTGGGATAGAGTGTGAGTGTTTTTGTGTCATTAAGGTTTTGAACTGATTGTTCTCTGTATGGTGTAGGAGGAGCTGCGTCCCATGGAAACGGTGCCAAAGCGACTAAACTTGGAGGTAAAACCTCCACTGTAAAGTGTGACAAGCTGTCGGGTCGAACGCATGACAACCAAGGGTGGAGTTTTTAACATCCTAAATCAAGCGCAGCCATCAGGAAACACCGACCTGATCTGTGTTAATGATAGAGGATTTAGAGCTGTTAAAACCCACCTACACCTGCAACTACACCTGCATCTACACCTTCAACCACACCTGCACACACATCTGCAAATACACCTGCACCTTACATCTGCAGCAACACCTGCAACTGAATCCACATCTGCAAGTACACCTGCACCTGCGTCTACACCTTTGACTACACCTGCACACGCATCTGCAAATACATGCCTCTACACTTAATGCAAAAACACTCGCACTTAGACTTGGGCACACTTACACCTATACAAACACCTGCACCTACACCTACACCTGGAAGTATACTTACACATACATATGCACCTACCTCTGCAACTACAATTGCCCCCACGCTTGCATGTACATCTACAACTGCAAATACACCAACACCTAAACTTACATCTGTACCTAAATCTCCACACACACACCACACTTGTGAATACACCAGCACCCAAACCTATACCTGCACCTGCACCTGCACCTGAAACTACATCTGCTCTTGTGGATCCACTGCTTCTGCACAAGAACTGAACCAAATAAACCTTCATCCTACCTCCTGTTTGCTTTTCACATTTCATATCATGGTCACGTGTGTGCATACAGCATGTCATACACCTGCGTTTTTTTTTCTGGTCAAGCTCACTGATGTGTAGCATGTTTGGGTGAAGTGTAGATAATTTTGCCCCACAGGATGTTCCGAGTGAGGTATATGGAAACAAGTAGGTGGTTAAAATTCTCGGGACCATCCTCTGTGGTAACATCATCTACACCACACCATGCTGTTTTGCTCCACAGGCCCCCGACTGACCACGGCAACAAACAAGGCACTCATTTCTTATTTAATTTCATAACATCAGTGTGTTTTACATGCTGTGTGATTGTGTGTGACAGGGTACGGCCCCGGTGTGTATCCTGGAGCAGGGCTGGCTAACGGCTATGGAGTGGGTACGTACCTGTTCAACTGATAATAAACAGATTAAAAGATTTTTGTCATTGTTGATATGGTGAAGTTTTCTGTAAGGAGATGTTTCTTTAACATTTATGGAAGGAGTCTCCAGTGTCAGAGGTAAAGCTGTAACCTTAAGATTCCTGACAGCTTCAGGACAGACGAGTTTATGCATCTTTGCTGCTATAACGTGCGTGAGAGTTTGTTTTGTGACATTCCTAAACATTAAAATGTAACTATAAACAGATAAAAGATACGATCAGAGCTCAGCTCTGCCCCCTTGAGGTCTGGCCTAAATGATTGATGGAGGATTTTTTGGAGAAATATGGCGACGCAATCGCATTTCTTTCATATTTTTTCACATTTGCATATTTTTCAGAAGTGTATTAGCCTGAGAGGGGAAAAAAAGAGAAAATGTAAAGAGAATTAAGAGGTGTGTGTGTGTGTGTGTGTGTGTGTGTGTGTGTGTGTGTGTGTGTGTCATATACGGGAGTGTCCATCCTGAGTAATACTTTTCTTGTCACGTAAGTGAGAACAGGAACTAACTCGTTTCATGGAACATAACTATAAATGGATAAAATGTATGATGTTATTTATTAAATATTAAAATATAATAGTTGGTAAAGTGCTGTGGTACAAGAGGAATAAAACACATTAGGATGTGCTATTATAGGAACATGATATTAAGTCTATTTCACTTCAGGCCTCATCACACCACGCCAGCACTGATTATTTTGCTATAACTGCATGCCTTGTCATGATTTATTCCTTACTTACTTTCTGTAAAGCTGCTTTGCGACAATGTCCATTGTTAAAAGCGCTATACAAATAAAACTGAACTGAACTTAACTTTATTTATTAACGATATTCGAAACATCCGATCCACTTTATACCTCACCAGCTTGTACGAACACCAACCAATCATCTCTGTGCAAGAAAAAATGATTAGTGTCACTCTTCATATAGTCAGTTCATTTTAATATATAAATAATAAAAGAACCTGATCTCATCTCATCTCATCTCATAAATGTAAGTAGAACTTCACACAAGTGATGCAGTTGGACTTTAAACTGTCTTTGGTTATGATTTTAGCACAATGTCTCACTTTTTTCACTAAAGTGTCATTTCTGTGCACTTTTCTACCATGTTTTTCCCCCTGATTTCTTTGTAATAAACACTTCTGCTGTTGTGGTTCAGGTCTTGGTCCAGGCGCGTACCCGCAGACCGGTCGAGTGGGCAAACAGGCTGGTAAAGACATTTCCTTTTTAAAGTTTTTTATGTTGATTTTTTAGTTCTGTGCTCTAGACTTTAAACTGAAATTTAAGCAGCCTAGGGTGAGTTGGGTTTTTCACTGCTTAAATCATAACAAATCTCTCTCTCTCCAGCACTCACCTTTTTTAACATATGGAAAAAAAATCTAAATCCAAACTCTGAAAGTTTCAGCAGACAGTAAAGCTGCTCCCGAACCGCATACTATGACTTATACATGTCATGTCACATAATGCTTCTTTTAAACACACCTTATGAAGCATTACGCAACATGACATGTATAAGTCACAGCTATACACATATAGTTTCTCAAACTGTATTCACATTTTGTAAAACCTTTATAACACTTCGTAGTGCATTATGCCAGGCCATTACAGACCTTAATTGTACCTTAATTATTGTAAAAAATATGTGTCGGGTGACATAACCCCGATAAACCATCTGTACTGTTGTTTTCTCAAACTATGCTCATCGTGTTTATAAAGCATTATAGAGCATTATGTGAGGTTATCACAGACATTAATTGAAGTGTTGTTAGTTTTAAGAACTCTTTACAGGTTTTATATAAAGTGAGAAAATCAAAGTAATATTTTCTATGAATCCTGTATACATAACATGCTTTAGAGCTTACAAAAAAGTTATAATGTGCAAAGGTCATATGCATCATGACCTATGAATACATTCATTACCTGCTATAATGCATTCATTATGCATTATTCACATTATTATACTAATTTATCAAAAAGCATTACAGTTTATAGCAATGTTCTTAATCCATTTATAAATCGTTAACAGAATGCATTATGAGCACTGTTTATAACACATCTCAACAATGCCAAAGAAACTGTGTATAATACCTTATGAATGCTTTCTAACATGATATGAATTATGCTTATAGCTCATTATAACTCTGACCTTCATAGAAAGTGTTACCGCAGTAGTCTTGTAGCAGGGATGTGTTATTAGCTCCAGAGAACCGACACAAACATTTATAGTAGTGCATTTCAGCGTAAAGGGTTTATTATCACGCCTGATGTTTCTGCATAGAAATTCTGTGAAAGTTGTAGAGTGTTAATGACACTCTGTTGTGGCCGGCTCTGTGTACGTTCCAATTGTGACATACGTGAAAAACACGGTAACCAGTCTCAAATGACTATTACGTTGTCCTACATCACTGCACGCGTTCGTGTGACTCTTATTTTGTAAACCGCTAATGGAAACAGTGACTAATTTCCACTTAAACACCGACTTAAAAAAAAAAAAGAACTGTGGTCTGCGGGAGTAGCTGAGACGAAGATATGTGGTTTTATTCAGCTGGTTCACACACAGAGTGCTGAGTCAGCATGCTGAAGCTTGCAAGCACTTCATATACATGCTTTTGACTTGATAATATTCACATACCGCACCAGTAACACTTCTAACACTCTCTAAGTAGTTATAGTTACATGTATAACACTTTATGCTTATGAACATGTGCGTTTATAATGTCATGGGTCATAATGCTTTATAATATACATTTCTAAGCTATCTGCTCTAGTCGAGTGTGATTTACTGCATGCACATTTGGCTTCTAAAACATTTTTAAGGGGTTAAATGTGCATTAAACCATCCCACTACAAGATTTAGTAAACATGTTGAGGCTTATAAGCAGTTTATATATGTGCTCTTGGCTTTTATAGGTTACATATAGCACCAGTGACACTTCTTATGCCTGTAAGGACATAAGCTTATATGAGTGCTCTTAAGTCGTTATAGGTACATGCACAACTCTTTGTTTATGAGCATGTGACTTCATGTCACATCACATGTTCATAAATCTGCTAAGGTAAGTTATAATGCATCATAACATACATAGTTGGCATCTCAAACTCAGGAGTTAAACATTTATGACACATAATAGAGCATTATACCTGGTCATTGAAAGCATTAAGTGATTTTTTTTTAACATCTTTTAAATGGGATTGAAATTATAATGCATTATAAAGCATTATAAACCCTCTTTATCTGAGGCTTTATGTGAAGTGAATAATTACAGTAACACTTCCTGTCAATCCTGTGTTCATAACATGTTATGCATACAAAATACCTTATAATGCCAAATATAAGTATCATTGCTCATAAGTAGTTATAGTTGCATGCACACACAAGTCTTTATACAGCCACTGATCAGTGCTTTATAATGTCAGCTGACATAATGCTCTTTCATATATGCTTATAAGAACAGATGCTAGAGCACATATACATGTACTATATATGCAACTTGCATGTTTATAAGCATATATAAAGTATTACAGCACATTATGTAAGCCACAGTGGTCTGGTTACACCCCACCAAGGCCTCACTGACATGGGGTGCGTTCCTCCTCAGTTGTGGGAGGCCTGCGGCGTCTCAGGGATCCAGATCAGTATTCCCTCTTCCATGAAGAAATGCTGATCCTGGAAAAATACCCGTCTTCCCTGCCGCACCTGCAGACCTGCCTGGGCTTTGCCCTGGTCCTGGTGGGCGCAGAAGGTTCTATCTTTGTAGAGAGAGCGTGAGTTAGAAGAGACATCAGAGGTGACATCGGCTGTGTCTGTGGCTTTCCCCGATACCAAGGAGAGGAGTCGCAGAGCCCATTCCTCCTTCTCCTTTTGCTCCGTCAGGTTCAAGTTCACGCTTCTTGGTGTGTGTGGGTCTCCATGTCTCGCCAGCTTTGCCAAGCAGTCTCACACTCTGTCTCTCTCCCGCTCATGGGTTATGGGAGTCACTGAAAGCACAAACAGACACAAATAAGTAGACTGCCGGTAATCAGACACAGTTGAGAATCATCCCGCGTTGCCTGCCAGTTTGACCCGCCTGCTCTGTGTCCACAGATGACACTTGACCCCGCCCCCGATTACACTTGACCCCGCCCCCGTCGCTACAGTTATACATTACAAAGCCTTATAACCAGCTCTTGAATGGCTTTATGTGAGAAAATCTCACCTAACTAGTCATTCACAAATGTGTCAAAAATTAAGCATTTTATTTAAAACGAAAACAAAAAAACGAGGCCTTGTAAGATTTACTGAAGTGAAACTCATGAAGCTGCGCTATGAACGGATTATAACGCGTTATGTAACCTGGCATTACAAAGCCATATGAGCGTGCTTTATTAGGTGTTCTGCATGTAACTCTAGCCACTTATGAGCAATTATACACCCTCATGCTGAACATCTTAAAGTATTGTGTGTGCTATATGAATATGAATGTTATGCACTTAAGATGAATTATGAATGCACACAAAGTGTTTCAGATTTACAAGGAATCGCAAAGTGGCGTTAACTGCTTGGTGTACGTGTACAGCCTAAATGCATTTCTCCGGACAGCTCGGAGACATCTGCATGAGGCCTTATAAATAGTAACGTGACTAAGCCACACCCCTCCCCCTCCCCCCTCCTCTCCCCAGGCTTCGGCAGTGTATATGGCATTAATGGATATGGCGATGGCTATGGAGCTGGTGAGTCTGATTGTGGCTTTATAATGCTCGCTCCTGCCATGGTACTAACACGCAGACATGATTATAATCCAGTGAGAATTATAATTATGTCACAGACCTGGAGCGGAAGCTGGTAAGATCTAACCCAGAATTTCCTTAAAATTTTGAGTTTTTTCATTTTTCTAGTGAGATTCCTCCTGAAACAAACATAAACTTACATAAATCTTTATAAAGTCTCATTCCAACAGCTAAAGGTAATGGCCAGCGTTCTGAACGTAAAGGCTGCTTTGGTCAGTTTCAGTGATCAGCTGATATAACCTTGGAGGCTTCTGTTGACATGACACTATACATTACAACGTCATGACAGTTGACTTTGCAGCTTAGAAGGCTCCTGCTCGGTCCATGTCGTATAATAGAGATGAGAGACATAACAGTGACATAATGACCTGTCAGGAAAAGCCTACGTCGCCTAAAGTCATCATTTGACAAGAGAAGTCTCTATGGCTTTATTGTATTTCTTACAGTGAGCCTTTACAGTCTTCATGAAGCATTTATGTAGGTGTCATAAAGCCTTATACACGCTGCCCTTTTGTAAAATGTTCCCTAACCATAAAGATATTTTCAGTAGAGTTGAAGTTTTGGGGATCAGTTCAGGGGGCGCCGTAAGTTCGACGAAATAAAATGTAAAACCAGGGCAGTGTAGAAAAATAAAGCTTCTAAGAACAACAGGAGAATTTTGACTTTATACAGTGTGTTTGTGGAAAAAAAAAGAATCTGTGTGTGTGTGTGTGTGTGTGTGTGTGTGTGTGTGTGTGTGTGTGTGGTATGCAGGTTTGGGAGCCGGAGGTTATGGAGTGGGACTGACCACTGGTCTGGGTGCTGGACTTGGAGCTGGAGTTGGACTTGGAGCTGGACTTGGAGCTGGACTTGGAGCTGGACTTGGAGTTGGACTAACCTCTGAGGCCAAGACTGCGAAATACGGTAAGAAGTGTAGAGACTTACATAAGTAAAGAATAAAACACGATGGGGCATGCTGTTACAGGAAAATAATCAACAACGAGGAAAACCTGTAATTTGCAGTTGCACTACTGTCATAGCCGTCCGTGTGTGTGTGTGTGTGTGTGAAGGAGGACGTGGGAGACAGATGGACCAGATGGACTTTAACAGAGTTTCAGGGCTCACTATATTTTTTTCCACAAGCATTTTTCACAACTTGACAGAAAATAAAAATAAAACACAGTCTCAATATTCCGGCGCTTTCACCTCATTCAAGTTCAACTTCAATTTTCAAGCTCACACTCCATGCATGTGTGTGTGTATTGTGTGTGTGTGTGTGTGTGTGTGTGTGTGTATTGTGTGCAAATTCTGCCAGCTCTGTCTCTCTCTCTGTGTTTCTGGTTCACACCATTCACTATAAAAAGGATAAACAAAGCACATATAAATACACTAGCAGTAATAACATACAGGTGAGGATCATCATGTGTTACCTGCAGGTTCAACCCGCCTCCTCTCCGTTCAAAGCTGACACTCGACTCCGCCCCCGCTGCCACGGTCTTATGTAAGTTCTCTGGCTAATCCTGTTCTTTGCCTGCAGGTGGCGCTGGCCCAGGTGCGGTGATCGGCGCTGCTGCAGGTCGGCCCGTGGTTTCTGCTGGTCTCGGCACTGCAGGCAAAACAGGAGGTTATGGTGGAGCTCCTTACGTGGGACAGCCAGGTGGCTACGGACCCGACGCTAGCCTCGGTAAATACACAAGGTTATGGTAGAGCTGTTCAGGGGTGTGTGTGTGTGTGTGTGTGTGTGTGTGTGTGTGTGTGTGTGTGTGTGTGTGAGCGTACCTGAAAGGTACGTGCGCCTGGGTACGCTCGTGCAATTCAAACGACAATGCAAAACCTCTCGGTGCAGAGATTTGCCTGAGGATTTGACTCTGTGTTGCAGCCCTGGAGCTCTCATGGAAAAAATAAAAAAGGAAAATAGTAGAGAGATAACAGGAAGAAGAAAGTGTGAAAACAAACACTGCTGAAGTCCTCGGGGATCTCCAACACATCCATATATTTATCCTGCACACCTCTAAACACACCTGAACCACATGATTAGAGCTTGGCTGCCCCTGGCTACCTGTCTCAGGTGTGACTGGAGCTGGAGTGGAATAATAAAACACATGAAGCAGAGATTTCCAAGACTGGATGATTTACATCTGATACAGATGAGTTGTACTGAAACTCTTCTTCCTTTGTTCTCTCTCTCTCTCTCTCTCTCTCTCTCTCTCTCTCTCTCTGTCACTCGTAGGTCCTGGTGGAATCCTGGAACCTGTGACAGGTAAATTTTCGAAATCTCTGCAAAAATTCAGCCTCGATCTGTGAGAAAACAAGTTCAGTGACTAATCATATAAAGCATGTGCTCATAATGACATCATTTCCTGTGTAATGAATTAGCAAAATGAGAGCTGACGACTCAAATGAAACATGTGGGAGGGGCCTATTCCCTCTTTATATAAACACACCTATTTATAAACACACACGCCTATTCCCTCTTTATATAAACATACACCCCCCCTCATTTATATGTGCATGTGTATGTATATATATTCCCTCTTCATGTAGACTTATCCCCTCTTTATGTAGACATATTCACTCTACATAGACTTATTCCCCCTTTATGTAGACATATTCACTCTACATAGACTTATTCCCCCTTTATCATCTGTATAAGTGAGAAATGTATCTGAATAAGGGGGAAATACATCTGAATAAGGGGGAAATACATCTGAATAAGGGCCTTTATGTAGATGTATATGTAGGCCCGTTCTTTCTGTATGTAATGTGCTTTTCAGGTGAATAGATAGTAAACAGATGAAAGAACAGGTTATAGCCTGATTATTCAGAGTCACAGCTGTGTGTGTTGTTCCTGTACAGACCTATCAGCCGGTCAGCTTCCCTACAACGGAGCACCGGTCATTCCGGCCGGACTGGACGGTCAGTCAGAGAGAACAGACCCCAATACACAGCCTAAATATTATTAAAAATTTAGATGTAATGAGGAGGAGTGTGTTGTTGATGGCGTGTGTGTGTGTGTGTGTGTGTGTGTGTGTGTGTGTGTGTGTGGTCAGGTGATAATGGCTATCCGTATGAAACACAGCAGCTCAGTCTAGGAGGCAACGGAGGCAAGCCGGCGTACGGTAAGTGTGTGTTCAAGAATCTTTTGTAATTTAAAATCTTGTTTTAAGTGAAAAAAATTATTTAAAATGTAATTAATACTCACAAAAAAATCATTTTGTTGACTTTGAACACAGATAATTTATTATAATAACACAATAAATTTTTATTATAATATTAGTAATATTTTAATGTAAAAACTTTAATAGTCTAATAATAATAATAATAATAATAATAATAATAATAATCTCTGTTTTAATGCAGGTTATGGAGCCGCTCTGGGGGCCGGAGGTCAGGGTCCGTACAGAGGTGAGGGTCACAGCCTCTTTCATCACACTACCGTGTCTTAGTCTCTCATAATCACACGTCATCGATGCTTTAAACGTGACTTTGGATGCGTGTGTGTTTTTCAACATTTCTTTCAGCTGCAGGAAAAGACGGCAGTAAGTACGGCGCGGCTGGTTACTACGGAAACGGCATCAAAGGTTAGAAACGAGGAGGACGTGGGATTGGATTGTCTTCTTTCCGTACATTATAAATAAACAGATAACAGTTGTGTGTTTGTCTGTCTTTCGTTGTGTGTGTTGCTTGTTCAGTGTGCTTCATGTCTGCGTGTCTCACGTGTGATCTCGTTCTCTCACCCTCGCTGCAGGCTGATTTCCGGGCCTCTGTGGTGTGACCAGTGTGACGTTTTTGTCTTGTTTTTTTTTTTTTTTTCATTTGTCCCTTTTGTGTGTTCTTCATTGATGTGCACGTTTGTCACGTTTCTGTGAGTTGTGTGTGTGTTAGTGTTGAAATGGTGCTTTTTGTCGATGTCTCCTACTGTCTCCGTGTGTCTGTGCAGTGATTGTGATGTGTTCTGAGTTTTTTTGTTTTATTTTTCGTTTTATTTTTGGGCCGAATGTTTTTCCTCACGCCCTTTCCTTGTCTCTGTATCTGACTAAAAACTCTTGAGCACTACTTTTGGTTGTTATTTTTAATTCTTATTAACACTAAAAGTGTCTCCTCACTCAGTCCTCTCACGAGTTGTTGTGTTGTCTTACAAGCATATTAATTCATTTTATATTACGAATATTAATCAAGGGCTGACACGAAACCACACCGAACCTGCGTATCAGATTAAATAAAAGGTTTGGGTTCTTTTAGTCCCTCAGATCTCATCCGTTCACAGGAAACCACAAAGCCTCCTGTGTGTCTCAGCACGCTGGCACAGCAGACTGTCACGCCTCACCATTAAAACAAAACAAAACAACAGATAAGAAATAAAGCTCATCCTCCATAACATATTCACTCATATTCACCTTTCTACTCTAATGTGAGTAAAGACACAGGGTAGAGATCGCTGTATACTGGGATTAGTGGAGTATTAGGAGGGAAGGGAGACATCTGACTCTCTTCATTAAAGTAAAATCTCCCCATCAATGTAAAGACAAACTCTGATAAGTTCTTAAAAGTAATATACTATATCATTTATACACTCAGTCCAAAAATAGGTTTCTCCACCCTTGTCAGAAAGCGGCGCATAAATTGCACTCTACAACAGGAAGTGCCATTCCTTCCCTATTGAAACTACCTCCAGTTTGACTACTAGTATGAAATATTACATATTTAATCAGTGTGTCGAGTTTCTGAAATAAAATCTGGATTAGTCTCGTCATTTAGATGGAATTAGTCCCTGTCGAGGTCTTTATTCACACCGGGTAAATAAGACTGATTAAAAAGGGTTCTTTAATATATAAAAGGCTGCTTTCACAGTCGATTTCAGAAAAATCGTGAATGGCATGATAAAAAAAATAAATAATAATAATCATCTCACACAGTGTGCACCCTGTAACCGTAGCAACGCTCTTTGAGTCCTGGGTAGTATCGGTTAACTAGCTAGCTTAGCTTTATTATTCTCAGTAATAAAATAAAGATAACTTGGTGTAAGTCTTATGATGAGGAGGTCGTTTGTCTTTGCTTTAACTTTAGAGGCAGAAAGTTAAATTTGAGCTGCTTCTGTGACGTTAAAGTGAGACGTCACATCACGAACATCTCAAACACACACAGCTACGTTTAGTTACATTACAACATCAGAATATTAACAAAGAAATATTTCTGTTCAACTTGTGTGTTTTTTAAAAGTGGCCACTTCTATAGGATTCTGTATCAAATATGTGCTGGGGTTCGGAGAAAGTGAGAAAGCAGCCTTAAGTGGGTTTTGGCATCCTAAAGAGGTTTTACTAAAAATTTAAGAAGCATCAATACTTGACTCCAAAGCTCCAGGACCACAATGCAGGAATTCTGGTGCAAGAGATGAATAAAGCTCGCTCCTTCTACCTGAATATCCTTACTGCAGATCATTCAGAGTCACATACGGTCTTTGGCAATTGGTTAATGCGCATTAAGTCTTTATTTCTCTGGAAGAAAAACATGCGAAGCTGAATACATATATAAAACTCAAAAGCTGATGCTCACCACAACATTTAATAGATACATATGAATATGAATATATTTATGAGAAGGTCCTTACTGCAATCAAACTGAACAAAGATTTTATTCCTGATTTAATCGATAACACTTTTAATCAGATTTGCACACTGATTTAACGGGTACAGGGATTCAGTCTGGTTTGCTGCATAACTGTTTAAACCATAAAGATCCTAAATGGATTTAAGAAAGTGCTGAACTTCGCTACAGAAGCTGCACGACACTTTTATTCGGATCGTATCCGATCTGCTTAACAGTTAACGGAGCTTCGTCGAGAATCACGCCCATTTCCTTCAGCATGTCCCGCGGAATGGGCCGAGAGTGCCGGGACACGTACACCTTCTCCAGATTAAAATTCATAGGAGATCCAACATAATCGGTGCACGACGGACCCGCCAAACTCGGCGCACACACCACCTCTGTTTTATAATAAAGAACGCCATGATTTAAACTACAGAAATTCTCGGAAACGCCTGCTTTCAGCGGGACAGTGCAGGCCCCAAGCAAGTCGTCATCCCATTTGTTGTCCTCGTCCCACACCTCCAGCTTTAAAGGGTCGTAATTTGACAGAGTGATATCACCGAGGTCAAAGGTCATGGCCCAGTGGGGATCGTTGTTGTTGTAGATCACCGGCGTGCGTCCGATCCACATGCTGTTTTGTCCATAAACTTTGACATAACCGTCCGTGCCGGTCGTGTGGTCTCCCCATAACCCTGACGCCCGTAGCACAATCACCTTGGCCCGAGCGATGCCGCGTTTGGACGGGCAGCAGTCAGGGGTCACGCCAGGGTTATTCCTGCACGAACACATACATGGTTCTTTGGGATCGGGTTTGATTCCGGCGCTACAGGGCTCAGAGCAGTTTCTCCACAGAGACTTCTCCAGGATGAAGTCGTGAATGGCTTTGCGCAGGTGCTTTCGGGTCGGGTTGTTGGTGGGGAGAAGCTCATGGAGAGGCTGAAGAGAGTACGAAATCACATCTGGGTAGAGCGGGATGGACGCCAGCCACTCTTTATAAGCGCCAGGGTCTTTATCTGCGGAGAAGAGGAGCTCGGGCTCCGTGGTGTGGCCTCCTGAGATCTCTGTTAATCTTTAGAACAGAGAGACACAAAACGAGAGAGAGAGAGAGAGAGAGAGAGAGAGAGAGAGAGAGAGAGACTGTTTAACTTACAGCATTGCCAGCATTGTTGATCTGTATGAATAGTACTGCCTTAATACTTCACACTTCAATTAAATACTTCACATTTAATATATAAATAATTAGATTTTTATATTATAGGATTATTGTTAAATTGTTAATATATATTTTCCTGTCTTATTTCTCATCTGCACATGTACATGTTGATGCTCTTTTTCGGTAAATAAATTATCAGTCATGTTTTAGGAGCACAGTATCGTCTGTTATTGACGTAGTACTTTACTCAGGTTTTGATGTTCATGTGCTGTAGATATGTAGATATATTTATTTATAACATCTATTTATACATTATACAGTAGTGTGCAAATTTTAGGATGAGTGAAAAAAGTCTTTTGAAAAATTTTTATAATAATGAAGTAATGAAATTAATTATTAATAATGAAATGAATTTTATCTGTGTATAGGTTTGGACTAGAAAGAGCAGTACACTGTTGGGAAATAAAGCAAATAAATATCTGATGTGACTTTTTGCCTTTAAAACGGATTCAGTTCTCTCATGTACACTTCCTGAGTGTGTTAGAGAAATATGTTAAGAAAACAAGAACTCAGTAAAAAAAAAAAAAAAAACTGCATTAGTGTGCTCAGGGTGAGAACAGTGTTAGTGTGGCGTCAGTGTTGGTGTAGTATCAGTGTTAGTGTGGTCAGTGTTAGTGTTCATGTGTTCATTGTTAGTGTGGTCAGTGTTAGTGTGGTCAGTGTTCATGTGTTCATTGTTAGTGTGGTCAGTGTTAGTGTGGTGTCATTGTTAGTGTGGTCAGTGTTAGTGCGGTGTCAGTGTTAGTGTGGTGTCAGTGTTAGTGTGGTCAGTGTTAGTGCGGTGTCAGTGTTAGTGTGGTCAGTGTTAATGCGGTCAGTGTTAGTGTGGACAGTGTTAGTGCGGTGTCAGTGTTAGTGTGGACAGTGTTAGTGCGGTGTCAGTGTTAATGTGGTCAGTGTTAATGCGGTCAGTGTTAGTGTGGTCAGTGTTAATGCTGTCAGTGTTAATGTGGTCAGTGTTAGTGCGGGGTCAGTGTTAATGCGGTCAGTGTTAGTGTGGTCAGTGTTAGTGTTAATGTGGTCAGTGTTAGTGCAGTGTTAGTGTTAGTGTGGTTAGTGTTAGTGTGGTCAGTGTTATTGCGGTGTTAGTGTGGTCAGTGTTAATGCGGTCAGTGTTAGTGCAGTGTCAGTGTTAATGTGGTCAGTGTTAATGCTGTCAGTGTGTGGTCTCCTGAGTATGTAACTCACCGGTCGTTGAAGTTACTGGAGAAGCTGTTTTTATTCTCAGTCTTGGCCTTGGCTTCGTCACAGTGCTTTGTGTTAACGTCGGTTTTCCCTTTCCCCATCACGCTGGCAGACGCCTCCACGTCCAGACACGTCTTCACCTCGTCCACGCTCAGACCCTGCAGGGACGTCTGGCACTGTCTGATACTGGTCACCGAGTGGACCTTCCCTCCCAGGGTCACCTGTCACGGTCAGCACGTTGGGAATCGGCCCATTACAGAGAACTCTTCATATTTAATCACTTATTAAAATCAAAGGAGTGAAACAGTGACGTTCCTCTAACAAGACTCGACTTTTCACTCGAGTCAAAAACACCCGGAGTGAAAGTTTGCATCTCCACCCAGTTTCAAAACGGACAAAGTATTCATATTTATATTTATAATTAAAATACTACCACTACTACTGCTACTATTATTACTATTAATACCACTACCATTACTACCATTACTACTGTTACTATTATTACTATTAATACCATTACCATTACTACCATTACTACTGTTACTATTAATACCACTACCATTACTACTACTACTACTAAATTTATTTCAGTTAGTACAATTACTACTATTATTACTATTAATACCACTACCATTACTACCACTACTTCTATTGCTAAATTTATTTCAATTAGTGCTATTACTACTTCTGTTACTACTATTAATACCACTACCATTACTACTATTTCTACTTCTATTAATATGGCTACTGCTATATTACTACCACTACTACTATTATTACCCATACCATTACTACTACTGTATTACTACTACTACTACTACTACTACTATTTCTACTACAACTCATTACTATTAATAACACAACCTGCTATTAATTCTATGCCTACTGCTTCACCCAGATTTATTTTAATCTGTACTATTACTACTACTAGTTAAGTTAAGAGCGTTAGACCTGTACACGTGATAAATTAAATCTGTGACACTGCAAAAAATTTGAACCAAAAGCCTAAAGAATCAGGTAAATTCATTAAAATAATCTTCTCGGGTAATAACTATCGGTGGATTAATGTAATTAACGGTAAAATAAAAACAGATTTTTCACTTTTAAAGGGATTTGGATTGATGGATGTGTTCATTATGTTGAAAACAGGTTAAATCTTTCTCTTCTTTATATATATAATATATAATACAGCTTGTGCGTCTGTTACCTTGGTGATGTAGTGAGTGCCGAAGTTGTCTATGAGCTTGTAGAAACGTGACTTGAACTGAGGTTTGTACTGCTTGGGTAGCTTGCTCAGGGCTTGTTTAAACTCAGGATGAATTAACGGACTGTTAGAAACCCTGTAACTGGAGATTAGCATAAAAATTAGCAAGCATCATAGTATAGACTCTGTGTGAATTGAAACACCAGTTTTACACTGTGCCATTTCAGCAGCTTTTTAAGATCACAAGAGCGTGTGATCTCCGTGTCAGATTATACCATGAAGATCCTCTAATGATAGACCTATGGTTAAAGAAAATTTGTACCTTCTGCTTACATGATCAGTTGGCACTCGCATAAGCAAAAACATTATTCAGAGGTTGTCTTCTGTGCATTTTTTGTTTTCCTGTTTTGTTTATGTTTCACAGTTGCCACTTACATATGCGTAGCTGTCCCATGACTTTGGGGTTATCTAGTTGGTGAATTTTACATGAATGTCTTAATGAGATTTGGTCTCAGGGACACTAAATTTGGACTCATGACCAAAGAATTATTTTACAATTTGCGATTTCTCTGGCTGAAATTGGTAGAGCGTTAAGCCGACTTTCAAGGAGAGAATGTCCTACCTGTAATATCCACAGGAAATACCGTGACTGGTGAAACTGAACCTGTCCTTTTTGGTTTTCTCCATCGAATACTCAGCCAGCTTGGAGTTGCTGCCTGCCAACATGAGTGACCCCTGTCCCCTCTTCACATCAATTCCCAAATTCATGTTCCAGTTGTTCTCGATAGAGGAGGTGCTGGCGCTGACCACAGACTCGCTGGACTGGTAGACGGAGCTGGACACCTTCATGTTGCACTTCTGGCTCGGTCTCCAGTCCTCCACAGAAATCGGGAGCTTCTGCTTCTTCCCCTCCATGTAAGGGTTCCGGCACAGAGTGCAGGATTTGTCCTTCTTTTTCCATCTTTTCATGTCGATGACAAAGGAACCTTTCCGCTGCAGCTTGGTTATGTCAAAGCCTTCTCCGGCGAGGTCGGACCCGGGAGCGAAGTCTGCTTCGGCACAGTCTCGCGGAGTTCCTTTTTCACATGACTGGATCAGAGGAAGGAGGACCAAGAGGGAAAAAAGACCTGACCACCACAAGAGAGCTGGTGTAGGAGACATTGTCATGGAGGTGTGTTTATTGGTGCACTCACAGGTCCTGATGGTGGTTCTTTACTGTAGGACAAGTGTTAATCTGTCAGAGAAGCTTCCAAGTAGAAGTCTTTTAAGAAGCTAATGCCATTTAACTATCCAAAGAACATTGAAGACCCTTTAAAAAACAACAAGTTAATGTATTAATGTCCTTGGTCTAATACATTATCGTTTCTATAGAAATAAACTCATTCACAGAGACGTATACGGCGGACGCTCCACATAAATGGACTAAAAAAAACGAGTGTAATCATTGAGTGTGAGTGGACATTTAAATCACAGGTTTATGTTAATGTGTTTGTTCTAATATGTTATCGTTTCTATAGTAACAGCTCATTCACAGGGACCTATAAGGCGGACGCTCCACATAAACAGATTTTAAAAAGCATGTGTAATCATTGATCTGTTAGGAGACATTTATTTAACATTTATGGAAGGAGTCTCCAGTGTCAGTGCTTTGTAACAGTCAGAGGTAAAGCTGTAATTTGAAGTTTTCTGACATCTTCAGGACAGAGAAGTTTACACTTCTCAGTAACATGATAAGCTTCGAACAAGAGAGAGGCTGGTGAGGGAGCAGTTGTTTATAACTGCTATAATGTAACTGAGAACACAAGTGAGAAGTGTGCTGTGATCGTTTATAGGACAATAATAACAGTAACACATGCCCAGTGGTTTATTACTTAAGTAACATTGCTATTACAATGACACTTTATCATTTTAATAAAATTACTTTATTTTGTTATCTGTCTGAGACATCAACGATGTCTCTCGCCTCATGTTAACAGGAAGTGAAACCAGACATAATAGTAATTTTGCATCTGATTAAAGAGACTTAATGTAAAGAGTGTTAGCTTACCTGAGTTGATATCTGTCGGTGTGTGTGTGTGTGTGTGTGTGTGTGTGTGTGTATGTGTGTGTGTAAAACATCTGACTATGCCAGTGGGTGGGCTTCATTACTGTTTCATCAGAAAAGTGGTTGTGATGAATATTTGCCTAGTTCGGAGAAATAAACTGCTTCTGAGTGGTTTATTCTATGGTGAGACTGAGTGAATGAGTGAGTCAGATTTTTGTTACTCACCCAAGTATGCACTGGTAGTTTTCATCCTCTCTATCAGTGAGTCATCAGTGAAAACAATACACACTGCATGTATAAACCCTTCAGGTCTCACGTTAATTCTTGAAAGTCTAAGTGCAAGATAATTTGACCTGTTATGTAGCATTAACGCCAAGGTTTTCAGAATCTAGAATATTTATATATGGTAAGGTCTGAAAGCTAAAGAGAAACATTTAAAGCCAGTTTTTGCAGTGAATGTTTGTGTGCTTTTGGAAAGCTCTGCCCCCGTGGCCACCTCTACACCCCTACAAGCAGTCAAATCAAAACCACACATGTAGCTTGTGCTCGTTTTCTGGAAGTCACATGGCCTTTGTGGGTGTCCTTGAGGTGTGAAACAAGTTTCAGCCTGAAAGATGCGAATGCGACATTTAAGTTTTGCTCTGAAATACTTCAACACAATGGCTATGATTAATAGCATTTGCTCAAATGAGAGTTTTATTAAAGCTTCAGAGAAAATGCACAGCACTGCCTCAGGAAGCAGGTAAAGTTTAGAAATAATGCACAAGAACTCTATTTGTCAATATGTGACTCTACAAGTCATAACCATGGTCACAGTGTGTGTATCCCCTATTTTTCCCCCTATGATTAAAGTTATTGTCATTGTTGTTAATGTGTTTTTTCCCCTAGGTTTTTTTTCTTCTGATGTAGGTGTTATTTTTGTGTATAAATTCACTTTTACATTTCATCTGTAATCTAGGGTGGCTTAAAATAATGTTACTATTTGACAGATATAAGCTGACAGTCTATTAATTTACTTGCCTTTCTAGATGCTGTGCAATCATTTAGCTTAATAGAATTATTATCATACCTGTAGGTCAAAAATGGGAACTGCAACAAGTGCTAATAGAGGCCCACTGGGGCAGGAATCATGCTTTTCAGCAGAAAAAGGGCGAGAGGACAGCTAACAAACAGGGCTGCCAAATTTGGCTAGTTTAAAAGTCTTTCTTTTTTTATATCAAATAATCAGAATTAAATCTAATACATTTCCACATACTTTTGGAGATGTAGATATACCGGAAATTTTGCTGAAGCCTAGCAGCCAGGGTTAATGATGTTACTTCAAATACAGTTGAACAAAAGTTCATCTTATACTGCTTAAACCGAGCTGCTGGAGTGTACGCTGGATGACCTTATATTGTCGACTCTCAAATGCTTGTTATGGGGTTACTCATTATGTAGTAGCCTATAGGAAAACTCAAGTGCAATAGCCTCTTTATTTCATTTTATTTAATGCTATTTCTTTATTAATGTCATATGAAGCACATATAAAGCAACTATTCTATTATTCTACTTTAAACATTATGATAGCTGGCATGAATATGCAATAATTGAGCAACACAGTTGGTCTACAATTCAAAACCTTCAGCTTTGCGAATGTTGCTCTGGTTGAAGCGGGGAATGCGTTCATCGAGGAGCACTCCCATCTCCAGCAGCATGCCTCTGGGAATTGGACGAGCATTCCGGGAGACATACAGTTTCTCCAGCTGTGCCTCCATGGGAGAGGGATTGTACTTCGTACACGAAGGACCAGCCAAACCAGGGATGCACTTCACCTGCACTTTATAATACAGCACTCCGTGACTGAGTGCACAGGCATTCGTATCAACTCTGGCTCTCAGTGGAACACTGCATGCCCCGAGAAGGTCATCATCCCAGCCGCTGTCCCTGTCCCACACCTGCAGCTTCACACTGCTGAAATGCGTAATGTCCACAGTTCCAAGAGGGAAATCCCTGCCCCAATAGGGCGAGTTGTTATTCGGGATCACAGATGTCTGGCCTCTGTTGATCTTTCCATTGAGGAGGATCTTGACGTATCCGTCTGTCTGACTGACATAATCTCCATATAAACCTGTGGCTTTTATCACAGTTATGGTGACTTGAGCAGATCCTCTCAGAGTGGGGCAGCAGTTGAGGGCCACACCCGGGTTGTTGTGGCAGCTGCAGCTGCACGGCTCCTTTGGGTTGGTCTTCACACCGATCTTGCATGGGCTTGTGCAGTTTTTTAACAGAGCCCTCTGGAGGATGTAGTCCTTGATGGCTTTGCGCAAATGCACTCGGATTGGTTTCTTCACCGGCAGCAACTGGTGAAGGGGCTCGAGTGAGTAGGAAAGCACATCAGGGTGAGAGGGCAGAGATGAGATCCACTCCTTATAGGCCTTTGGGTCGTTATTTGATGAGAAAAGGAGGTCAACACTCTGAGTGTAGCCACCAATAACATTTGTTTCCCTTTTGGAGATGACAAAAACACGTTTTTTGGAATCATCCAATATTTTCTGTATGTTTGGAATAATTTATCCAGCTGAACTAACTGTTTATTTTGGTGCCTTATTTATCAACAGTGATTTGCAACAATATCAACAATAAGTTGGTTACAGAGAGAGAAAGTGTGAGTGATGAGAGATACAAACCTGTCACTGAAGCTGCTGGAGAAGCTCTTTTTGTTCAGAGTCTTGTCCTTGGCCTGCTTGCAGTGCTGAGCCTTGTTCTGCAGGTTTGAAGCTATTCCCGTACTGGCAGAAGCCTCCACGTCCAGACACATCTTCACCTCGTCCACACTCAGACCCTGCAGGGACGCCTGGCACTCCCTGATGCTGGTCACAGAGCGAACCTCTCCACCCAGTTTCACCTGCACACAGCCACAGTGTTTCCAGTCAACAAAAGCACACATGTATTCATCTGAAACTGTGATGTTGTATTCATTGTTCAGTACTTTCAAACTGCAGTAGGTGAGTCTGCTCCATATTCTATTGTAGAAATCTGTTATCTCATTCACCTTTGTGATATAATGAGTACCAAAGTTGTCAATCAGCTTGTAATAGAGGCGCTTTGTAGACTCATCATATCTCTTAGGGAGACTTCCGAATTCATTAATCAGCTCTGGGTGCAGGAGTGGACGGCTCGAAACCCTGTATCTAAAAGACAGACCATGAAGTAGAACTCAAAAACAATGATGAATGATGCTGTATTTGTATAATTAAATAGAAAGCAACATTAGAGGGCACTGTTAAAATACAAGCTTTCACATCCTACCTGTAGTATCCACATGAGACAGCATGGCTGGTGAAGCTGAACTTGTCTTTTTTGGTTTTCTCCATTGAATATTCGGCCAGCTTGGAGTGACTGCCTGCCATCATCACTGATCCCTGACCTTTTGGAGTTACTATGTGCAAGTCTGCCTGCCAGTTGTTCTCAATAGAAGAGGTGCTGGAGCTGACCAGGGCCTCGCTGGACTGGTAGACGGAGCTGGACAACTTCATTTTGCACTTCTGATTTGGTCTCCAGTCCACCACAGAAACTGGGAGCTTCTGCATTTGACCTTTCATGTAGGGGTTTTTACACAGAGTGCAGGAGTTGTTCTGGAGCCAGGAGCTCATGTCAATGACAAAGGCTCCTTTCTGTTGCATGGTGGTGATGTCAAAGCCTTCTCCTGCTAGGTTGGATCCTGGAGCGAAGTCCACATTGCGACACTGAGACTCACTGGCCTTGAAGCAGGTTTGGCTGGTTGGAGGAGGGAGAAAATTGGCAACAATGGCCCAAATCAGAAGTGTCTGAAGCATGGCTGGACTTGCAGTGTGTTCTGATTCTGTATTAAAAAAAATCAGATTTGCAGATGTAAAAAAACTTTTTAAGTTACTTCACTGTATAGACAAAACCTACTTACACCACTTTTTATGGTGTTCATTTAGCATCTGTAATTTTTTTTAAATATAATAATAAATCTGTCGCTTTTCTGATAAATTAAAATTAACACAGCATAAATGTTATTGACTGGTAAGCAGTTTCATGGTTTCATAGTTTCCTCCATATTTCATGATAAATTAAGGAGATAAAAGGTCTGGAGCTGATTCCAATTGATGAATTTGCATTTGGTAGATGTTTATAGGAACTCTCACTATTGCAGTCCAAAGAGGTGTCAATGCAAGTGAAGGAGGCCATCATTAGGCTGAAAAACCAAAACAGACCTATCAGAGAGATAGCAGAAACTTTACGAGGGCCAAATCAACAATTTGGTACATTCTTAAAAAGAAGGAATGCACTGGTGAGCTCAGCAACACCAAAAGGCCTGGAAGACCACAGAAAACAACTAAAGTGGATGATTTTCAGATTTCTTTGCTTATTGAAGAAAAACCCATTCACAACATCTAGCCAAGTCAGGAACACTCTAGAGAGGGTAGGCGTATCATAGTCAAAGTCTACAATCAAGAGCCTCTTTCATAAATGTTAATACAGACGGTTTACCTCAAGATGCAAACCGCTGGTAACATTTAAGAACCAGATTAGACTTTGCTAACCTCTAAAAAAAAAGGCCAGTTCTGATGCAAGATTAACTTTTACCAGAATGATGGGAAGAGAAAAGTATGAAAAAGGAAAGGAAGGGCTCATGATCCAAAGCATGCTACATCATCCGTCAAACATGTGGAGGCAGTATTATGGCATGGGCATGTATGGCTGCCAATGGAACTGGGCCAATGGGGTTGATTGATTGATGTGACTGCTGATAGAATTAGCAGGATGAATTTTGAGGTGTATAGAGCTATACTTTCTGCTCAGATTCAGTCAAATGCTGCAAAACTGATAGGACAGCTCTTCACAGTACAGATGGGTAACAACCAAAAAGATACTGTGAAAGCAGTCCAAGACCTTGGAAATTAAATGTTCTTAATTGGCCGAGTCAGTCACCTGACCTCAACCCAACTGAGCTGCTTTTCACTTACTGGAGACAAATCTGAAGGCAAAAAGACCCACAAAAACCTGGCAAAGCATCTCAAGGGAGGAAAGTCAGCATTTGGTGATGCTCATGGGTTCCAGACTTCAGGCAGTTATTGACTGCAAAGGATTTACCTCCAAGTAATAAAAACAATCCTAGTATTTATGATTATACTAGTTTGTCCAATTACTTTTGAGCCTGTGAAAATGGAGGGACTCTGTAAAAAAAATGTCTGTAATTCCTAAACGGGTAATGCAATATTTTTGTTAAACCCCTTGAATTAAAGCTGAAAGTCTACACTTCAGTCACGTCGTGATTGCGTCATTTGAAATCCATTGTGGTGGAGTACAGAGATATATACAGATAGATAGATAGATTGATAGATAGATCGATCGAACAGCATTGTGATTTGGACCCCAAAACATAGTTCCTAATCTGTGACAATAGTTTAGAAATATATTTACCATTCAGGAGATTTGCTCAAATAGTCAATATACGTGATTGAAAAAGAAAATGTCCAATAAGTGGACTTAATTCAAATGTAGAGCTCGTTTCACTTACCCTGGCGTGTGTATGAGCAGAACCTGTCCACTTTAAATGGGTCTTCACAATGAACCCTTTAGAACCTTTTAAATGTTCTTCTTTAGTTCTACATGGGGTATTTATACCCATGTGCAAGGAATGGGGCAGGACGATTTATAGGTCTATAAATAGGTCTATAAATTTGTAGGGGCTTGAACAAAAGTGTGACATTATATGCGAGAGTGTGTGTAGTGTGTTAGGCTGTTATTATTAATTATTACACTGCAGTTCTGTTGAATTCTAGACGCTCAAACCTTACATTTTGGTACGTTTTGCTTAAAATTGGTTTATTCATCAGTGCTATCAGATTACGTTAGATGTACAGAACTGGTAGCGTGCTTATTGTGTGTGTAGAGAACAAAACACATATGATTTATGTTAATCTTAAAAGCATTCTTTAGAACCAAAGAGAGTTTTTGAAAGCAATAGTCAGTGTGATATTCTGTGAAATTAAAAACCACACATAGCTACTCAAATTTTCTGTAGGTTGTGTGGTCTTTGTGGGTGTGCCAACAAAGCTCACAGTGAAGTCAAGTCAAGTCAAGAGGCTTTTATTGTCATTTCAACTATATATAGCTGACGCAGTAAACAGGGAAATGAGACAACGTTTCTCCAGAACCTTGGTGCTACATAAAACAACATAGTCACCTCACACAACATAGAGTTACAA
>CM074957.1:883308-893771 GCA_037577455.1 Pangasius macronema
GTAGTCTACCTGTGTGCTCCTACCTCCACTCTTGTAAGTCACTCTATGCTCCTCCCTCTTCTGAAAATAGGTGTTAAACACAGCCATGTCCATCCTCTTAGCAAAATCCACTACCATCTGTCCTTCAAGGTTCCTCTCCTTAACTCCAAACTTGCCCATCACCTCCTCTGATTGTTTGAATTTATTTATTTAAAAAAAGAGAGAAGTATTACACTTAACAGTAATGCAGTCTGTGCTTTATCAGTGACTTTGGTGCTGCTTCTTGCAATGTAAATGCAAGACAAATGTACAAGGCTTAATCATTTATTAATGTTTATTTAAATTAGGTGTTGTGACACTATGTTACCAGGGCAATGATGCCATTGGGTAACAGGTGTGGCAAAACTCAAAAAAGGGCTTTAATGTAACAGAATATTGCTTTTCAGCCTTGTTCATCAAAATCACACTCACCCACATGGTTGGATGCTCACGGCCCAAGTGGAAGTTCAGATACCATATTTCCATCCATCCAATTGCACATTTCTTCAGGTTTGCAGTGAGAAAACCTGAATGAACGATGACAAATTGGTGTAAACCAAACAGAGTGGAAAAGATTATTTTCTCACAAGATATGGGAAGATGTCAATATCCCTTTGTCAAATCCAGTGTTGAAAAAAGCAATTGGATAATTGGATTGTGGCTTTGGATAATGGTGACAGAATTAAGGCCTATAATCTACGCAAAAACAGCAGGTGCCATCTTTTTTCTGCACCATAACGATAGGTGCAGCCCAAGGGCTATAACTGGCTTCCACAATGCCTTTTGCCACCATGTCGTCCACATGTGACTGAATCACCTCTGAGGCGAAGTGCGATAAGCACGTTTCTGTATGGGAATTGCATTATCAGTATTGATTTTCTGTGTGACTATGTTTGTTCTACCAAAGTCTGTAGGGCTCTTACTAAACACATCACAAAACTCATGTAACAATGAATGCAGTTCATTCACCTGAGAATCAGGGAGACCCCCCCCCCCTTTGAATTTCAAATTGAAGAGGTGACACCTGTGTAGAAGGGGTAGACACATTACATACAACATCAGAGTGCTCAACAACATCATCTGAGCTTATTGGAGTGAACTCCCCTAGTTGCATACCTGGTTGCAGTACAAAAGGGCTGTTAGTTGGATTCATGAGCTGCACTACAGTTTGACCATTTTTCAGCTATTGTAAAGGTGCGTGCAACTGCAATACCATCTAAATTGAATAGATATAGCTCAAACAACCCACAGTATCCATCTACTAAAACTGCATTAACAGCAGATGGGATAAGTTGTGCTATACAGTGCTTCTCACATTGGGCCAGAATGGTAGTTGTCACAGTAATTTGAGCTGTACAATGCACAGGCTGATAAGTTGTGATTTGTTTAACAGCGGCACTGTATGGTCATATAGGCAACACATACATTTACCCACATTCAAGACCACCTGGTGCTTCTGCAGAAAATCCCAACCAAGTATGATACCCTGATTGACATTTCTGATGATGTGCATGTCATGCTGTAATGTCAGTGTACCTAATCTGAGGTTAACAGTCACAGTTCCCAGAGTATCTAAATTATGACCAGTTATAGATTTTGACAGAATGAAAGTACTCTTTAGTCATCTTTTATACGGTTAGTTTCATTAATGAATGAAATACTAGACCCAGTGTCTATCATGATGGGCATGTCAGTACCTTCAGCAATACCACTGATGTGTGCTGTACTAGTGTCCGTCATGTCCGCAACAGGAGAACATCCATTCTCTGGATGTCTGGTGTCTGTGATCATCATCTGTTGGGTGTCACTTGGGGCTGTTGGTGAAATAGCTGATGTGTGCCCTGCCGCATCAGCTAACGGAAGTTTCCCTGACGATAGCTGCGGCGATCCGGGTAGACATCACACGAACCACTCTGATGATCCGGGCTGTGCTGCTGAGGTCTGTAATGATGGTCCTGGTAGTCGTCAAAGGTGAGACGCTTGTGATGAGGGCTTGGACTGCGTCGATGTAATGATGAGTTGTTGGAAGCCATGGTGTCATGCCGTTGTCCCTGTCTGTAATCCACATAGTGGTCAGTGCTGGCTGCTGTGGAGTATTTTGGAGAATGCTAATCCTCAAACCTCTCCCTGCAGTGCGGTGAGAAGTCCACTCTGTCATTATGCTGGTATGTGTTGTCCTATTGTCTGTAAAGGTCTCTGCAATGGCTGGGAGATCTTCTGTAGATGTCAGGTGATGGAGAGCATGCATCAGGATGTTTGACAATGTGGTGATGAGGTTTGATGAGATCGGCTGTGTTGATCATACAGCTGAAGTTTCAATGCTGAGACAACCTTACTTAAATCTTTGACTGTGTTTGTGAGATCAACAATGGCTTGCTTCAAAAAAATAGTGTCAGTGTCAGACAAGCCCACAGCTGAAAGGACTGTTAAATAGCATCGTTGCTAAATAGCAGCGATAAAGGAATGTCTTTCAGGGTAGTTTGTGTGAAAAAAGATGGGGGACTCTGGCCTTTTATCGTCTATTGAAGCCTCAACAATGTCACTGTCATGTACAGATATCCCAAGAGGAACATGTCCAGCAGGTGAGATCAGTTCTCAGAAAACTTGACAATCACCTATTAATAAAAATATAAAAACGTGTGTTCCACCAAAAACCAGTAAGGTTCCTAGCTTACATCCTGGTTGAGAGAGGTGTGGAAATGGACCAGTCAAAAGTGGAAGCATTAACTTTATAGCCGCAACCCAAGACAACTAAAGAAATACAGAGGTTCTTATGATCTGTGAATTTCTATTGCCAGTTCATTTGAGGGTTCAGCTTTGTGGCCGCATCCTTAACATCACTCCAGAGAGGAAAATCCAAAACCATCAAATGGACTGAGGCATTCACTGCTTACTCCCACATCTTATATTAACCTGAACTTTCCCTTCATTGCAGAGGTTGATGCATCATGAAAATGGGGTTGGTGCAGTATTATCGCTATGACATGGGTCTCCTGCCAAAATGCATTCTTGTGCCTTCTTTTCAAAGAAACTAACTCCTACAGAGTGAAATTAAGAAACAGAGAGTTTTAACTTTATCCTTACCTACAGACCTGCCTCTAAAAACGTCAAAGCTGATGCCTTGTCGCGTATTTATGAAAATCCTCTAGAAAATGCCTCTCCTGACACTATCTTCCCAGAATCCTGTATTGTAACCCCAGTAAATTGGGAAATGATGGATGACATTAACAGAGAGCAACACAGTGATCCACCTCCACCAGAATGTCCATCTACAAGAACCTATGTGCTCAACGCAACATGAGAGAAAATGTCATCCAGTGGGTACACACTTTGCTGAGTCTTGGACATCCAGGCACCCAATGCACCACCAGGTTAGTTGAGTATAAATTCTGGTGAAGAAATTTAACCTCTAATGTAGAGAGGTTTGCCAGAGAATGTTCAGTTTGTGCACAATCAAGACTGGTGAAGGGGCTCGAGTGAGTAGGAAAGCACATCAGGGTGAGCGGGCAGAGATGAGATCCACTCCTTATAGGCCTTTGGGTCGTTATTTGAAGAGAAAAGGAGGTCAACACTCTGAGTGTAGCCACCAATCACATTTGTTTCCCTGTTGGAGATGACAAAAACATGTTTTTGGAATGATCTGATATTTTATATATGTTTGGAATAATTTTACCAGCTGACCCAAGTGTTCGTTTGGGTACCTTATTTATCAACAGAGATTTGCAACAATATGTGACAATAAGTTGGTTACAGAGAGAGAGAGAGAGACAGAGAGAGTGATGAGAGATACAAACCTGTCACTGAAGCTGCTGGAGAAGCTCTTTTTGCTCAGAAACTTGTCCTTGGCCTGCTTGCAGTGCTGAGCCTCGGTCTGCAGGTTTGCAGCTATTCCCATACTGACAGAAGCCTCCACGTCCAGACACATCTTCACCTCGTCCACACTCAGACCCTGCAGGGACGCCTGGCACTCCCTGATGCTGGTCACAGAGCGAACCTCTCCACCCAGAGTCACCTGCACACAGCCACAGTGTTTCCAGTCAACAAAAGCACAGGTGTATTCATTCTGAAACTGTGAAGTTGTATTCATTGTTCAGTACTTTCAAACTGTAATTGGTGAGTCTGCTCCATATTCTATTGTAGAAATCTATTATCTCACTCACCTTTGTGATATAATGAGTACCAAATGTGTCAATCAGCCTGAAGTAGAGGTCCTTTGTAGATTCATCATATGTCTCAGGGAGACTTCTGAATTCATTACTTAGCTCTGGGTGCAGGAGTGGACGGCTCGAAACCCTGTATCTAGAAGTCAGACCATAAAGTAGAACTCAAAAACAAAGATAGATAATGCATTGCTTTCTATAATTAAATATAAATCAACATATGACTTTTGCAAAATGCATGTTTTCACATCCTACCTATAATATCCACAAGAGACCACATGGATGGTGAAGCTGAACTTGTCTTTTTTGGTTTTCTCCATTGAATATTCGGCCACCTTGGAGTGACTGCCTACCATCATCAATGATCCCTGGACTTTTGGAGTCACTATGTGCAAGCCTATCTTCCAGTTGTTCTTGATAGAGGAAGTGCTGGCACTGACCAGTGCCTCGCTGGACTGGTAGACGGAGCTGGACAACTTCATGTTGCACTTCTGACTTGGTCTCCAATCCACCACAGAAAGTGGCAGCTTCTGCATTTGACCTCCCATGTAGGGGTTTTTACACAGAGTGCAGGAGTTGTTCTGGATCCAGGAGCTCATGTCAATGACAAAGGCCCCTTTCCGTTGCATGGTGGTGATGTCAAAGCCTTCTCCTGCTAGGTTGGATCCTGGAACGAAGTCCACATTGCGACACTGAGTCTCATTGGCCTTGAAACAGCTCTGGCTGGTTGGAGGAGGGAGAGCTGCAGCAAGCACGGCCCAAATCAGCAACATGGCTGGATTTGTTGTTTGTCCTGTTCCTACAAAATATAATATTACAGGACTATGCAGTGCTCAGGACCTCTGGTACTAAAAGTAGAGAACATCAACGTGTTTCAGTATTGCCTTCATTGCTATGTTCTTACCTTCTTTATTTGAGGATTGATATCAGCATTCTGTAACTTATAATTAGAGTGATTTGTTCCCAAAATATAGTTTCTAGTTTATGTCAATATTTATAGGAACATATTTACCATTGAATAGATTTCCTGACATACAGTAATCTATGTGCTTAAAATTGTGAAAATGTCAATTAAAAGTGGATGTAATTCAAACTTGCAGTTGTTGCACTTACCTCAATGTGTGTATGATCAGTTATAACCTGTGCACGCTATGTGTGTCTTCTAAATGAACCTTCTAAATCTTGAGTTCTTCATGGAGTATTTATACACATGTTCAAGAAATGGGGCAGAAAGATTCATTGGTCTATGCAGATGTCAATAACTTAATGACGGGTTTGAAAATTGAAAAAACGGGGTTGGGAAATAATGCGGTATGAGAGAGTTAAAAAGCAGTAATCAGTCTGCAGTTTGTGCTGTTGGACACATCTTCCCACAAGCTGTCAAAATCAAAACCACACATATCAGTTCTCATTTTCCCAAATCAGAAGTGACTACAGCTTGGCTAGACCTTGACTTTTTATTTCAAAAATTCAGGCTTGTACATGTAAAGATATTTAACCCTTGCATTCCCTTTATATTCTGACCCTTTACAGTATGGACTACATTTGCATTCATGGCATTTATCAGACAATTTTATCCAGGATGATTTACAGAATTGCTTTGTAGGCAAGCAGAAAGCAACTGTAGGACTTTCAAAATTACACTGAACCAAATAACTGGTTAGCAACAACACAAGTAGCTACCATAATGTTAGCTAGCAATGTTACATGATTATCATTGTGTTAGTGCCTTATTAGCCATTTTAATAGTAGGTACACTGGTGAAGACTGGCTTTTGCTGATGGAAAACTAAATGTCCTACTACAGTTCCACTACTTTTTTTCTGGCCATAGAGCTAAATGCAATAATTACAGACAGAATCACTGCATCTTTTTCTGCAGAAGACCCAGTAACTCAGCTTTCAAATCCCTTTTAATCTCTCTTTTTAAAATCTGTTTTTTTCTAGACAGTCATAAATATCAACAATTTTTGGGCATTGTAAAGACTAGCTGCCCTACCTGAGTTCAGCTTCTTTTGTCTGGTTGAGCATGCAGGCAAATCTCTATGCTCTCCATTTTTTTTTTTACTAAATACTGATAGAATTACTGTTGCATTTAGCATCTTCTTTTTTGTTTTAGAAAACAAATTCTGGCTTGCTGTCCTTTTTCAAGTCAGGTGGGCTGTTTCCTGTTTTAGCACATCTTGACATGTCTCAGTTAGATGTCCGTATCGGTTGATCAAGTAGAGATTACCAATAGTGAATTGCATTTTTACAAAATGCATGTTTGGCTATTCTACTTTTGCTGCATCGAGGTGTGAAAAACAGGAAATCACAAATTCTGTTAAAGTGTGAAAATTAACAATACAATACTCTGTGACAGAATAATAAATATCAGAACAAAAAAAAATAAATTCTAGCATCTCCCATGTCAGCAAGGTCTCCCATGTCACATCTCCCACTGCAGCTCAGTTTTGCTGGGTTTAAGTTTCAGCTGATGAACTGCCATCCCTCATGAGATGTACACAAGACATGCAGAAATACATGCAGAAACATGAATGTCTAATTAGAGGATTACTTGAGTTTCATCAACAGCAGTAGTATGAAAACCTGTGTGAGGAAATGACTGTGGCAGCAGAGGCATGGTCGAGTGTCAGCTGTGGACGGAAAGGAGGTGGGTTGAACCGGCAGGTAATGCGTGATGATTATCTGTTGAGGTAATCCTCAAACTTTCTGTCGATGTGATCGATCACCAGGATTTGAAGATGTCATAGACAATAGCAACTGCTGGAAGCCACTGATCAAACACACAGACATTATGTTTGAGGATTACTTCAAAACAAAATCATCACGCATTACTTGCCAGGTTCAACCTGCCTCATTTCTGTCCGCAGCTGACGCTTGACCACACCCCTGCTGCCACTACGACCTCACCAAGATATAGAGGGAGTATCGTAGAGGACCCAGCACTGAGCCTTGTGGGACACCACTGAAGAGTCAGCATGGAGCCAGATGTGGATCCCTGTCATGTCACCTGATATGACCATCACTCCAGGTAGGAAGCAAACCATTGCCATGCTGTACCACAAATACCAAGACTCATGAGGATTTCAGAAAGAAAAGAACGAAATGATGCGGTAGTTCAGGATGGGAATAAAGCTTGCTGCCTTGAATGCAGTTGGTGACCAGATGTGGTGGGATTGCAAGTTAATTTGCAGGATCTATTTTGTTAATAAAGGAGAAAAATGCACAGGAGAAAGAGGAGGAGAAAGCTGAATTTGTAGTGTAGGAATAGGGGAAGGAGTGAAGAGCAGTCAGATTTTATTTCATCTTCTCATCAAAGAAGGTGGTGAAGTCATCAGCTATCAGGGAGGAGGGTGAAGGAGGACATGCTGTAGACTAAGAAGTGAAGAAAAAATGTTGTGGGGCTTGTGAGGATCATGTGGAGATGCTTTCAGCTTTCCTTTTTAAAAGGATGTCTTAGCAGCCGTCAAACCAGATGAGAGCTGGGACAGATTAGAAAGGCCCATTCATATTTAACCAAAATGACAAATCTGAATGAAATCACTGTTTAATGAGAATTACCATAGTAAACTAGATTAAGTTCGGTGTTTATCTATTGTGGTCATTTCATATGATGAAGTTGGATATTTATTAACCAAATTTAATGTAAACTTTGCCCTGACAACCCAGAGATGCCTGTCATTCAACAATATCAGAACAGGTCCATAATGCCACCCACTGTGATTGACAGTGGAAAGAGAGTGTTCCCCTCCCACCCAGAGAGCATGGCCAATTTCCTTCCCTTGTGACATCATCAGGATTCATACTCATGATCTAATGACAAGAGGGTGAAAGCTAATTTTCTCTTTCTGAAGTGATTTGGCATTTAGGAGGTGCTAATGGAGTCTGTATCAGTTTCTACTTTGTGCCCCCACTAGGTAATGGAATCGTGTTTGTGTAAAAACACATATAAAATTATTTATGTTAATAGAAACTCTCCTTAAAACCAAAGAGAGGTTTTGAAAGCAATAGTCAGTTCTGCCCTGGTGGAAATGTCTTCTCTCAGGCTGCCAAAATAAAACCCACATGTTGCATTTCTCACTTTCTGTAAGACGTGTGGACTTTGTGGGTGTTCTTGAGATGTAAGAATGGATTTTACAAGTTGCAAAAGTAACCCATAATATTACCAGACACTCAAAACAGCGTCTGGCATTTTTCAAAAATATTTCAGCTAAAAAAAAAACAAAACAAAACATAATTGTTGCTTCTTCAGACATTTATTAAATGGCAGCACAAATGAGCAGGAATGATTTAATTATAATGTGCCAATATTCTGTGCAACTATTCTACTTTAATTTTAACAGCTGGCATAAATTTGCGATAGGTTCACATACTACTCAATTGGTCTACAATTCAAAAGCTGTAGCTTTGTGAATGTTGCTCTGGTTGAAGCGGGGAATGTGTTTACTGAGGAGCACTCCCATATCCAGCAGCATGCCTCTGGGAATTGGGCGAGCATGCCGGGAAACGTACACTTTCTCCTGCTGTGCCACCATTGGAGAGGGCTTGTACTCCGAGCACGAAGAACCAGCCAAACCAGGGATGCACTTCACCTGCGCTTCATAATACAGCATTTCGTGATTGAGCGCACAGACATTTTTCTCAACACCAGATTTCAATTTAACAGTGCACCTCCTGAGAAGGTCATCATCCCAGCTGCTGTCCCTGTCCCACACCTCTAGATTCACACTGCTGAACTGATTTAGGTCCACAGGACCAAGATTGAAATCCCAGTTCCATGTTGGACATTTTTTGTTCCAGATCACGGGTGTCTGGCCCAGGAAGATCTTTCCATTTTGGACGAGCTTGACAAATCTGTCTGTATGTTTAAAATAATCTCCCCATAAACCTGTGGCTTTGATTGCAGTTACAGTGACCTGAGCAAATCCTCTCTGAGTGGGGCTGCAGATGAGGGCCATATCCGAGTTGTTGTGGCAGCTGCAGATGCACCGCTCCTTAAGATTGGTCTTCACTCTGATCTTGCAACGGCTTGTGCAATTTTTCCACAGGCCTCTCTGGAGTATGTAGTTCTTGATGGCATTGCGCAAATGCAATTGGTTCAGCCCCTTAGCCAGCATCAACTCATGTAGGGGCTCAAGTGAGTAAGAAAAGACATCAGGGTTAGTGGGCAGAGATGAGACCCACTCCTTATAGGCCTTTGGGTCATTATTTGATGAGAAAAGGAGGTCAACATCCTGAACACGGCCACCAATCACATCTGTTTCCTTTTAAGAAACAGAAGAGAAACATGGATGTCAGCAGTACTGAATAAATTTCAAAAATAAATGCTTTGTTCAACTGATTATTAAATTATTAATAGAGGGCCTCTGGATAGAAGTAGAAGTCACCAAAAAGTTGTGGAAGTGGCATTTTTTACATCACAACAGATCGATCAGGTATGAAGTTTGTAGGACAAACAAAGACCAAATTCATTATCATGAGAGTGTGAATATGGTGAAGTGGTTAATGATGCATTTACTTCTTTCATTCATTCATCTTCAGTAACTGCTTTATCTTAATCAGTGTCAAGGGGCTTGAATTAAGTTCTTTATATTTTGATTTTGACAAGTAGAACCAGCTGCCTGTGAGAAAGCATAACAGACAGGTTCAAATAATAACTGTTGGAGGAGGTTTGGCCAAACGTTCTACAAGAGTGGGATTGGTCAAACTTTCTGTGCAAGTGAGCAGGATTGGTTAGACTTTCTATGGGAGCATCTAAGATTGGTCTAATTTTCTGTGAAAGCAGGATTTTTCAGACTTTCTTCAGTAGCAGGATTGGTCAGCTTTCAGCAAATTCAAGAAATTTGGGTTGGCCAAATTTTCTGTGGGAGCAGGATTGGTGAAACATTCTGCAGGCATGGCCAGGACTGGGCAAATTCTCTGTGGTCTTACAGTCTTCTTCTTCTTCTTCTTCTTCTTCTTCTTCTTTTGGCTTTTTCCTTCAGGGGTCACCACAGCGAATCATCACTCTCCACCTATCCCTATCTTCTGCATCCTCAACACTTGCACCCACTANTCCAACATTCTCCTACCAATATACTCACTCTCCCTCCTCTGAACATGTCCAAACCATCTTAATCTGGCCACCCTAACGTCACCAAACAATCAGAAACAGACTTCATGAGGGTGACCTGAGGGCCCAATGTTGGTACTATGACAGGGAAAGGAAGAGAGCTGGCTGATATGATGGAGAGAAGGAAGGTGGATGTACTGTGTGTACAGGAGACCAGGTGGAAGGGTAGCAA
>CM074957.1:902998-925283 GCA_037577455.1 Pangasius macronema
CACCCTGTCATACGCTTTCTCCAAGTCTGAGGACACACAGTGCAACTCCCTCTGACCATCCCTATACTATACCATTTTAGTATCATTAACTGTACATATAAAAACATATGAAGCTATGGTAGTTTGAACAAACAAACAAAATGGCTATTTTTGCATTTTAATCCTTGTAGGTCCACTTGGTACTTATCACAAATTTTGTAAAGACATATCAGTTGCTAGATTCGTGCAGAATGAGTCCATTTATCTAATGTTTAATGTTTAATTCTTAATGAGCGTATAATCTTAAAATGTTTTCAATGGGATCTTAAAAGATTCAGTGCGATTCCCCTTTAAAATATTGATACACATGTTCATTCCTTACCTAATCATTTTGATCTTAGACCTCTGATGTTCCTGTAACCCTGACAGGCATAATGCAGGGCAGGATTAGTCACACTGATAAGAATCTGAGCCAACTACAGTCATAAAAATGTGCCACGCCCTCGAGTTTAGTATTTTTAGACAAGTTCCTGCTTCCTCTTTTTTTATTTACAGCTGACTATGACCAATGTGTCCTTTTTACAGTACATAATATTATTTTCATATCCTTGTAGCTAAGTTTAGCTTACAGTTTATATAAACTATGATTCCTTGACTATCTGATATTAATATAACTCATGAGTCACAACTTTGGCCAGAGGACATTGGGCTGTGTGCTGAGATTTCTTCCTCCATAGCTCCATCTTGCAGAGTTTAGATGCGCTGTAAACAAGCTCTTTTTGTTCTAATACGCAAGAAAACCATGTATTGTGTTGTTCTCATGATATTTAGATATTTAGATTGACTTCATTATTAGTGTATTAGTGGTCTAACCAGTGTAGCTTATATTTGTCTTGTTTCTGCAAAGAATATATCTGAATTTTTTGTTCTTCAGAACATAAAAAGATATAAAAAGACCCACGCCACGTCACCCGGTCGAACGCTTTCTCGGCATCGAGCGATAGTAGTACCTCAGGAACATCAGATGGGGTGGGATCATAAAGAATATTTAAACAAATTGATAAACCCAGTCTGATCACTGGATACTATAGAAGGCAGAACATGAGCCAGCATTTTAGCAAGAATTTTACTGTCTGCATTAAGAAGAGAGATAGGGCGATAAGAGACACAGTCACAGTTTTTTTCTTCTCAAGAATAAGCGATATGACTGCTTGTCGCATAGTTGGAGGCGGTGTATCAGAAGAAAAAGATTCCTCAAAGACACATAATAAAAGTGGAGAAAATTCATGTGTAATTCCTTTCTTTTATAAAGTTACTTCATAAAGTTTGCTTGGAAACCCATCTGGGCCGCACTGACATTACTGCGGCTAAACTCTTCAGCTGAAAAGGGTGTTTTGCATTCAGCAGCTGTTTCACTGTCAGTTGAAGGAATGTTAAGAAAGCCTGATTTTTGTTCTTAAACATTGACATTTCAAAGGAATCATTTTTTGTCATGTGTCCAGCAAACAAAGGAGAAAAGGAAAATGTGAGAATTGAGAATTTGTGCTGATGATATGCAGCTTTGCCCCTCTAGTCTCTCTAGAGCTTATTAAATCGCCTGAACACCAGTTACAATAAATTGCTCTATACTTCTTCTTAATGAATATAAGACATTTTATTCACAGGCCGGATTTGACCCATGCATGCTGCATGCTGCTATTGTTAGTCCATGTCATTTTACGTGCACAGCACTAAACTCAATATGCTAGATTGCACGACTTAAAAATGTCATATTGATCTCACACAGCGTGCAAGTCATGAACGGAGTGCCAGTGTGTGGTGTATTTCATCATTGTAGTCCTTCTGTAGGGGAGGAACTGATCCGGATCATCAGCGCTTCATACGGCTTGCAATTATGACTCATTTTACTGATTCGATTCATTTGAACAGACTCGTTTAAGTGACTCTATGCAAAGTGATTCATTCGATTCACCAGACGGATCAGCATCCAGAAATATTTACATGGACACCTATTTAATGTAAAACGTTCTAAATACGTAACAAGAATAAGTGATTATATAACATATAACAAAAACGCACTTTTTTACAAACACAAACAAAAAAAAAATCATTTGCGCTTGCGAGTCGACTCACTTCAATGAGTCGTTCACAAAGATGGAACAGATTCATTCATTCGATTCGTTCATCGCTGCACCGAGTAAAAAAACCGACTGATATGGACGCCGGTGTAGAAGATGGCAGAAGAGAGGTGTTCGGGGGATTTTAGGCGGATTGGAGGTCAAAATTTATTTCGAGGATAATCACACAGAAAAGTCAGATCCTGTGTGTGTGTGTGTTTTTTGACGCCGAATTCCTTTTTCTCGGAATAAAATCAAGCTAGCCGGGGAGTGTGTTATGGTTTTTGCCCAGCTCCAGTCCCTCTGCCTGGCGGCCCATAGCGGCGAACAGCACCGGACATGACCGCTGGCTCTGAACTGTGACTTTCTGCCTGATTTTTAAATAGGAATATCGATTAAATCTCACGTTATGATGTCGCTAATCTGACCAAATCAGCTGGTTTTGGGTTAGCAAGCGCGGCTACATGTTAGCTAGCTATGTGTGTGTGTGTATGTATGTCTGTATGTATGTATGTATGTGTTTGTGTGCGCGCGCGTGCGTGCGCGTGCACGTGTATGGGGACACCCTGCTTAACTGACTCTAGATGTGATTGAAAGGAAATTTTTTTATTATAAATTGTGTTCTTTATTGTTTTTATTTTTGGTATTTTCACACCATTTCTATACCACATATTGAATACAAAAGAATTACAACGACTTTATTAAGATGTAATGTTTATGAGACAGCGTTAATCTATAAATAATCTCTACATTGAAAATGTGAAAAGTAATCTAACAAATGAACACCAAGATTAAAATATGACATAAATCATATGCTTAAATACACTAAATTTAATAAATGAGCTAAGTTCGACACGGTATAGTTTATAAATTGACCAAAACTGTTGAAATAAACTTTAACTGTTGGTTAATTACCGTGTTATAAACAGATAATTAATTTCTGTTCACCAAAATCCACTCCTCAGTACTTAGAACCTTTTTTTATAATTTTATTTTAGTCTCTAAAGACTTAAAATGTAATTTAAAAGAAAGGTTTTAAGTGAATCTGAGGTCACGGTGAACTTATTGAACTTGAAACTTAGCGTTAGCATTAGCATAGCAGGTGGGGTGAACGTGAAGAAGTCAGTCAAAGCGGATGAAAATGAGATTTAATTCTTTTTTAAAGTGTTTTATCAAACTTTCCAAGCAAGTGGCGACTTTATAAAAAAGAAAAGGAAGGCGAAAAAAAGATTAGTCAATTCGGCTTAAAAAAAAAAAAACATTATTTAAGCCGTCCTTTCGTTCCAACATGCTAATGTTGCTAATTAGCGTTTATGCAAATGACAGTTAGGCGCGAGCTGGTCAGGAGGCAGCGGTTAGCCCGCTAGCTAAGCTAGCAGAGTTAGCGCTCTGCTTCGTGGAGATGTCGGAAGATCGATGTGTCTGTGAGGTTGGATGTCAGATTTTATTTTGTAGGTGACATTTTTTGTTTGTTTTTATAAAAACAAACCAAACATTTGAGATAATTGTAGCTGAAGTCAGTCAGGAAAACAGGTCCATTTTTTTTTTTTTTAAATTCCCCTCAGCTCGATATGGCAGCAGGCGCGCGCTCCACATCCCGATGCGCGCGCACCAGTCAGCAGTGTGTTTAATACAGACTGAGAGGTTCTGCAGTGTATTGTGTTGCATGTTGCATGTTGTGTGTGTATGTGTGTGTATGTGTGTGTGCGGGTTTTTTTGTGCAATGGCCTGTCTAAATGGACCCAGATTACTGGACTGGGCGAACTCTCCTCCTCACCTCCAGTTCAATAGATACGTCCTGACCGGCTACAGACCCATCTCCTCCGTGCAGGACTGCATCAGGAGCCTGTTTTACCTGCACAATGAGCTGGGAAACATCTACACACACGGTGAGTGCTGCAACTGCAACAGCAACAACAACAAAGCCTGAATGCTCATCTGGAGAAAATGCATTTCACCCTTACTCCATCAACTCAAAGATTTTTGTTTCCCCCCTTACACTAAGCATGCATGCTTCTGAAAGATATTTAAGAGGGTTAAACCAGTGCATGCGTATTACACACTGTAAACACTACTTTAACATTTATTATTAATGCAACACGGTGAGATTGGGTTCAGCGAGAAGTCTTGATGTTTAATTCAACACTTGAAGCGTGTCGCTTTAAGCACTTTGACACCAAGGGCTGGACGATGTGGCGAAAAACATCACATCACGATACTTTCTCATCCTCGGAATCCACTTCTGTTGGTGTGTGAAGTGTCACATGTAAAAAAAAAAAAGTTTTAAGTTTTTAAAATTTTATATATACTACATATTAAAACTAAAAAATTTAAACTGGATTGAAAGTTATACTGAAACTCTTTGGCATCAAGGTTTGGACGATTTGGCAAAAAAATCATCGCACCACGATACTTTTTCGATATTCAGTTCTTACGAAGGTCACAAAAATCTACGAGTCTTTTATTTGAAATTGGTTACATAATAAAAATAAACGATTCAAAATGAAACAGAGTTAAACAGAAACGCTTGGTATATTTTATTTACGATGACCGTTTTGCGTTTTTATCTCTCGGCGCCAAACGTCGACTTGTTTTGCGTGTAACTTGGACGACTCCGAAACGTTTGGCTTCATTTATTCAGTATTTCTTTTCCATTCGCAATTTGCAAGTAAGAAAAACAAGTTTCTGTGTCACACCTTGGACACGTCAGCTAAGCTAAACCCAGACGACTCATTTGGGTATGTGCCTTCTCTCCCTGACCTCAAGCCCTATTCGGACGGCATTAGATTTAAATGTGGACCTGTGTGAGTTTACTTACATCCAAAATCATTTGTGTTTCTGATTTTTTTTTTTTCGTTCTCTCCATCTGAGAAAATGACGCACCGAATTATCGTCCGTTTCACTCTGTGAATTTCTCACAAGAAATACTTAACTCCTGTTGTATGCGTAGATTTAAAACCTGATTATTATTGAATTAAGTCAAAATGAATAACCTGAAGTTCACGCTGGCGTTTATCATCAGTTAAACACTGGACCTCCTTAACCGGTCTTTTATTAAAGTTGTGTTTAAATGTTTTTTGTGGTTAAAATAAACTAAAAAAAATTCCTACCACATTTACAAAAGGGTCCGATGTAAATTACCAAGCACAATCATAGACGATTTACATTTAGCCACGCCCACAAAGCTCCATAAAAGCTCACAGTGAGCTGAAAACAACAAAAGGGCTACGACAACAGCAACTAAGGCTCCGTCCACTTTAATCCGTTTAAATTGTATAAATTCGAAAGCACGTCCTTTTCTCTATGTTTTGGTCTTCGATCCACACCGAGACAGCGTTTTTGTCCAGAGCTTAATTTTGAAAACGATATTTTCACGTTATAGTGTGGACTGAGAAAACGGAGATATTCAAAAACAATGGCGTATTTTTAGTCATGTGACCCCTTCAACTCAAAACAAACAACTTTACAGTCTTAGGTCACTCGCAGCAACAACTCCACCACCTCTTCGTCTGTCCGTTTAAAAAACTCGGAGCTTCTCCTCGACATCGTTTCGTCGATTCAGAGAGACGGAGAGTAAATAAACGTCTGACGGAAACAACGCAGGACAAAGTTTCTTTACGTTTCTACGCATGTGCAGTATAGGATGGTCATTAAATTGGTGTGTAACTGAAATAAATAAGTGATTTAAAGGTATATAAAAGACACAGAAACTCAGACAATTAAACGATTTGAAGACAATCAATCAATCGAGGTTCCAGTTAGCCTTACTCAAGACCGAGTCCGAAATCGTCATGTTCTGATGTTCTTACGCACAGTTTTCACAGGCTGTGCGTTGACGCGTTTGGAAAGATTACGCCGTATTTAAAATATAAAAGCTGTACAAATAACTCCAGGTAATACGAATCCCGTCTTCACTGACGTGCCGGTAAAGCTTGCGTTAAACGTAGCGTTTGCCGTCTTTTCTGCGAAGTTTAAATCTCAGAACAATAAAATACAGACTGCGTTTGAAAGGACACGCGGGTTTTAGGTGAGTTGTTGCGTTCCTAGCAGAGGTACAAGCCACTTACTGTACGTTACGGTCATGTGACCTGCTAATGATGACGCGTGGCCACGCCCCCAACCACGAGCGCTTTATAATAGCTTTATATATATAGCTTTATAAAAGCAATGAGTGTGTATCAATATGAGGTGTGTGTACATCGTGAAGACAAGGTTTACACTAATCTCGATCTTATCGTAACAGACGTATTCCCGTAAAACTGATCTCATCTCATTAGTACATATTCGTACGTGAGTGTGTGTGTGTGTGTGTGTGTGTGTGTGTGTGTGTGTGTGTGTGTGAGAAAGAGAGAGAGTGAGTTTATCTGTGGCTTTCTCAGGATTTCACTTCTAAGCCGCCGTTTCTCACGTTTCTCATGTTTCTGGTCAGCTGATGGAAACTTGTTCATCGCCCTCAGGTTCTGCCTCGTCTGTAGATCCGTTATAATTATAATTAAAAAATTTATTGAAGTGGAATTCAAAGACAACGACATCATCCTGATTTTAAACAGTGACAATATTTTGTATTTTTTTTATTACACAATATCACTACTATCCATATTTCATTCCATCCATAGCTTTTTTTTTTTTTTTTTTTTTTTTAAGAGTTTTATACACCAACACATCGCTTTGGACATAAAAGAAGACTTTTTTTTTCTTTTAAATATCATACAGAGTTATAATTGATTATTAAGCATGAGTACAAATTACTGAGTTGTGTATTTTTTTTTTATCATTATAAAGTTTTAATTTTTTTTTGCCAGTATAAAGTTACACATAATTAAAATCAGTAAACAGGCAAAAATTCAGAAAAAAATATTGCAACCAAAAAAAGTGTTTAAAAAAAACCAAACATTTTCACACTGATGTGGTAAAGTTGGTCGAGTTGTAAGAAATTTGGATTTTAAAAAAAAGGAAAGAAAAAAAGGCATTTTAAATTAATTAATAAACATGCAAGACAAAACCCATAATTTTTTTAATCAATGATTTTATTTAATTAATTAATATGTTTATTTAATTATTCATTTATTTAAATTAACTGAATTAAAAATAATAATAATTTAATTTTTTTTAACCTTTGCAAATACATAAGAGGTTTCAACATTTATTTAAGTCTTTATTAATTTATATTTAAGTTTATTTTTAAAGTTTATTCATTTATTTATTCATTCATTCATTAAATTTTATTTTAATCTTTTTACTGCAAATTTATATTTGTTTTTTTTTTACAGTTTCTTTATTGTTTATTTATTTAATTTTTTATATTTTACAGTTTGATTGCTGTGAATGTAAACGAGAGGCTTCAACCTTTAGCACTTTTTTGCAAGTTTATTAATTTATATTTGAGTTTGTTTTATTTTAATTTATTCACCTTTCATATATATATATATATATTTTTTTTTTGTCTCTTTAGTGTATAATTTGATGATACAGAATCGTCTCCGCTGGACTCCGTGACATTCACTGGTTTCTCCGTTCTGTGAACCGTCGCTGTTTTTTTTTCTTGTCATGCGAGCAGGAAAAGTTCATCTTTAAACGAGCGACGCAGCTGAACTCGAGCCTCACGCTGACGTTGCTTCAGGAAACGGCAGAATAAACGTGTTGTGTTGCAGGATTTTTTTCCTGTGTGGAGGAAAAACGTTGCTTTTTTTTTTGAGCTCATGTTGAGATTTGTCGTGATTTAGTGAGGCTTATGGAGTGTATTAAAAACAAGAAGTACTTTAAAAACGATGATCTGTAAATCTGTAAATTATAATTAGCTGAAGTGTGTGTGTGTGTGTGTGTGTGTGTGTGTTAGCAGGGCTGGTGTTTTTGCATGCGTTTTGTTTAAACACACCCTTAAGGAACTCACATTTGCTTTCCACATCACCAGGCGGATGTGGACGAAAACGCCGAGATTCAGAGTCCTTCTTCTGTGGTGGAAGTTTTTTTTTTTTTTTTTCCGTTGTTTAGATCTTGTGTTTTGTTTCATCTTGAAAGTTCTGGAAGGTCAGAACAACATTTCCGACACGCCTGGTCTTTCACAGTTTGAACGTTTTTAAGTAAAGTGTGGATAATATGACCAGACAAAGAGACAGAGATAATAATCAATGTAGAAGAATGAATATATGTGTGTGTGTGTTTTTGTGTGTGTGTGTGTGTGTGTGTGTGTGTGTAAACACTTATTCAGATTTCTGAATTACGTCCGAAATTACATCAATATTCACGCAGGGAAAGTTCCTCGTATTCAGAGTTGAGTTACGCACCTTCAGAGCTCCACATTCAGATATCACCTGCGTGTAGTTCACACGATTCCAAGAGTTTTCTTGAGTAGAAGTGTCAGAAACGGGGCTTTTCACTAGCGTCTAGATCAAACACTTGCCTTTAAACCTCAAAAAATAAAAATCTGAACAGCAGAAGGAAATTTAGAAGCGTTTATATCTATAAATAAGAAGATATTTACGATGATATGTGATTGAGAAGACAGCAAGCTCTAAAATAAATCTAATAGGAATCTAGTGTATCGCTTCATGAATATTCCTAGTTGATCTTAATGATCACATTAATCACTGTAACATTTAACAGTTTAACAGATGGCTTATAGAATAGCACTTGATCCAGCACATACTGTTATTTCTCATTTCTCATTATTACTCGTGCGCTCAACTTAACGAAGTCACAACATACTAAGATACTCGAAGGTCATGAAATCGCAACTTTTTTTTTAAGTCACCCTTTTAATTTTCTATCTTGCTGTTGTTAAATGTACGCACGGTTTGAAGGATAATCTGACCAAGCACTCACTCATCCGCATGCGAATGTCTCTTTTTTCTTTACGGAGACTAATTTTACGCAGAGAAGACTACAGAAGACGCGCGCTTTTTATGAATTCGTGGTCTTTAAACGTACCTTTTTGTGCTTTTTGAGTATATTTACAGCCAGAACACAAATTTCAGTGTGACATATCGTGGTCAAACTGTCAGACTGTGGCTGTGGATTGAACACTGCTCCGAGCTGGCGTCGAAAGAGATCATAAACTCCGCCCACATGTTCGTAACTCTTACGTAACATCTGCCTAGCGTGTGTATATGTGTATATCCGACGTGTGTATTTTCAGTATTAAATCCTCACTGTGTACGCTTAACTCTGCTCAAAACGTTCATCTGGTGTGACACCTGATCCGTACGCCACGTTATTATCCCAATCGACACGTACGTCTGCGGTTTGCGGGATTATCCGTCAGCTCAGATTCCACTTTTGTTCAACTGCGTCCTTCAGCGTCACTGTTTAAACAGACGAGGAGAAATAGAGCTAACACACACGCACACACACACACACGCACACACACACGCACACACACACACACCATAATAAACGTAATCTAATATAAAAATATATCTAATAGAGTGGGCTGAGTTTCATTAGTCTTTCTAATGCAGCAATATCCGTGGTCTCTCACACACACACACACACACACACACACACACGTTTGTCTTTTTGTGTTCTATGTTTCTCAGCCCAGCTGCCGGTTTCTTCTCTCAGGGAAAAATAAACGCCTCGAAATAGACGTGCTGGATGGACGGCGTGCTTTTACCTGCCTCGGAAAAATCGTTGTCCATTAGGAGCTCGGGTTAGAGCGCAGAGCAACGGAGAGGGAGAGGGAGAGAGAGAGAGAGAGGGAGAGAGAGAGAGAGAGAGGGAGAGAGAGAGGGAGAGAGAGAGAGAGGGAGAGAGAGAGGGAGAGAGAGGGATCGATTAGTGATGAATAATTCAGAAGAACATAAGGCAGTTTAGAACATTTAAAACTTTTTATTATGAAAGCACAGTCATTTTTAAAATACCGTAAATTGAGCTAAAGTTTACGTAACGCGGTGTCGCGTTAAAGAAATCTGTGACATGTTCCGATGTTGGCGTCACGCCGTGCTGCCTTTCCCACAGCGCTGTTGAATTCTGGATTCTGACACTGGAGACTCCTTACATGTTAAAAATGTAAAAAATAAATAAATAAATAAAAAACGTCTCACAGAAAAGTCACCATTTTAATGATTTTCTTACTAAATCCGTTCATTTAGAGCGCCGGTGTGTCTCTGTGAAGCGATGACTCTCAGATCGAGCACGCTAATTATAAATAAAGCTGTGATTTGCAGCTACTGTCAGAGCCGCCGTTCTAGAGAATTAATCAACATTTCCTGACCAATCAGAATGCAGAATTCAGCAGCGCTGTGGTGTGTAAAGCTCATCACCGATTTCTTTAAGCACTGCACTGTTCCATTCACCTCCATAACTCTTATTCTGTGTGTGTGTGTGCGTGTGTGTGTGTGTGTGCATTGTGATTATTCAGCATAAGCTAATCATCGTGTGCTTGTACACACACACAAACACACACACACACACACACACACACACACACACACATGCATTACATCATAGTATATCATTTCTTTTGCTCGCTTCCTTCCATGATCCTTCCAAGTCTCTCCTGCGCAGTAATCATCTGACATGTTTGCACGTGTGTGTGTGTGTGTGTGTGTGTGTGTGTGTTGTCGACAGGCATCCCTCTGCTGTGTTTCTTGGTGCTGCTCCCCCTCAACATGCCCTGGTCTCAGATCAGTGTGACGTGGCTGGGCGTGGTCCACTTCCTGGCCTGTTTGTCTCCTCAGCTCGGCTCCGTCCTCTATCACCTGTTCATGAACCACGAGGGCGGAGATGGGCAGATGTTTTTTGACGAGTGGAATCTGTACACACCGTAGACGTACTAATGGTGCGACCCATTCTCGGAGTTGTCGAGACCTTGTTTCATGTTAACGAACTAAAAAAAAAATAAAAATCTCCATTGTATCGTAGCAGAACACATCCGTTTCAAGCGGAGATCTCAAAACACCTGCACAGCTGTCAATCATTCCCGATTCACGTCCTGATTGGCTCATCTGGGGAAAAAAGACTGCTCTTTTGGCGTATTTTTTTCTTCTGTTATTAAAATGCGGCACTACTAAAAAATCAGTGATTCACGTCATTCGTTTAAAGCCTACAGAACATCCCGAGGCCTTCGTTTACAACGTTTACAAGACGCAAAACAAAGAAACGAAAGTAAAATCTAACAGAAGTGATCTAACTTCGAAAAATAAAATGCCGCCTAATCACGTTGTGTCAAGATAAATTAACTATGTGGTTGCTCTCTGAAAATAAAACACTTAATGACACTAGAGTCATTTCTCCGTCACCTCACGACAGCTCAAGACCATTCTGATTGGTCAGGAGGTGTTGATTAATTCTCTAGAACGGCGGCTCTGACGGTAGCGCAGCTGCAGATCACGGGTTTATTTATGATTAATGCGCTCGCTCTGATACGTTATCGTTTCTATAGTAACGGCTCGTCGTCGATATGGGGACGTTTTTGGTGAGGAGATGTTTATGTAAAGGTTTATGGAAGGAGTCTCCAGTGTCAGCGCTTTGTAACCGTCAGAGGTAAAGCTGTGACTTTTAAGTTTTGTTCAGGACAGACGAGTTTACGCTTCTTTGCGGTTTCTCGGTAACAAACTGCGATTTTTTTTTTTGTTTGTTTGTTTATTAACTTCGAGAGAGAGAAAAGAGCGAGAGGGAGGTTGAGGGAACGGCTGTTTATAGCTGCTGTAACGTAAGTGAGAACTGGAACTAACTTGTGAAAAGAACATTAAATGTAACGATAAAGTCGTTAAAAGAAAAGTGATGCTCTTTAATTAATAAGAAATGTAAACATAGGAAGATGGCTGCGGTGTAAGAGGAATAAAACACTCACTCGTGTCGTGGAGTTACAGTAAAATACTGAGTGACGGTGTGGTGTGATGAAGCGGAGTTACTGTTAACGCCCTGGAATTGATTATTTTCCTATAACAGCACGTTCTGAAGTGTTTTATTCCTTTTATGACTCACTATCATTAGGAATTAAATAAGGAAAGCTAAACCTGTGTGGATGTTCTATTAAAGGCAGGAGCACTCGGAGGGTGAAACCTACCGTACGCCTTTAGATAAATCATATATACCATGCTCCTTGGTTAGATTTTCAAATGTTCGAGTATTTAAGGTGAGTGATTTTAAGCCAAAACTGCTAAAATATCAAATTATTAAACTTGAGTTAACAGCGTTTAAATGAAGCTTTTGCGCTTCTGTTTGTTCCTGACATCCGAATCGACTTCGGCTCTCTAAGACGCGGGTGGAAACGACTTTCACAAATATAAAACTTGCTTTTAGATTGTACTAATTCACACACACACACACACACACACACACACACACACACACACTTCCTGAAATGACTTTGAGGCTGCTGTAAATCCCACTGCAGCATTCAACCTGACAATCTCATCTTTCCTCGACTTCGCTCACCTCCGTCCCTTTCAGCAGCAGCAGCAGGAGGAGGAGTGTGTATCGCCTGTGGATTTTCCACCAGGGACACACTCGACCTTGGAAGCTGCAGCAGTGTAGCTGAAGAGATTTCCATGGAGATTTACACTCTGTTTCCTTCACACTCTGTCCTCTGAGTCATTCGGCTCGCTAACTCGCTAACAGGGTGAAGCAGTAAAGTTCCATCAGCTGTCGTGAACAGATGGAAGACATGGCTACGCAGAAAAACAACAATTAGAGTCAAAATGATAATTACTCAGTGATTACACGTATAAACCGTTTTATCCAGCGTGAAGTTCTGGGTTTATTTACGGTGAAGACGAAAGCAGCGATTGAATAACAACTCTAATTTGTGTTATTATTATTATTATTATTATTATTGTTATTGGTCGTATTTCAATTCAAAAAGTACATCAGCATTTATGTGGGGAAAAGTTCCTCGTATTCAGAGTCGGGTTACGCAGCTGCTTAAGTTCTGATCTCCATATGATTGGATTCTCCAGCCAGAAACTCCTTTAACTCTAAAATAAATTCCACAGATCCCCTCAAAACAGATTTCATTCTTCTATAAACATTATAAACATGATGTACCAGGTAAAATATTTCTCTCCTAATTTGGTGCCATTTAGCTTTTTATTCCTGACTTAAGCTGTAAAACAAAAACCATAAAAACTCATCACGTATAACAGCTTGGATCATGGTAGGTTGTTATTTCCACAGATGTAAAATAAATAAATAAATAAATGAGAGTAAATCACGGATCACTTGGCTGTGCTTCACAGAAACCACATCAGAAACTCGCTGGTCTAGATCTCCATCTTTAAGAACAAAACCTGAACGAGCAGAATAAAAGAGACGACAGTTTACACTATGCTACGTTGAATTTTCGTTCTCTACTAAATTTTTAATTTTTAATGTCTCACTAATACGATGATATACTATAGGAAGTTTTAGAAGCCTAGTCTGTCACCAGTATATCGCTGCATGAATAGTCCTAGGTGTAATGATCACTGGTTTAATTTAAATAAAACGGCTTCCACACTCATTATTCAGCAGCACATAGAATAGCACTTGATCCAGCGCAGGCTATTATTATTAATTTTTATTGATTCTTTTCAGAAAATGGTGGACGAATACCGAATACAAAATGGAGTCACATCAGATAACGTGCCGATCGTTACATGACTACAGAGCCATCTCTGATTGGTGGGATTCTGGGTAATGTAGTTCTGAAAAGAGAAGCTGGAATCGGAAGGAATCGTGACGTATCGCTAATAAACAGATTCTCGAAGGAAACAATGAGCAGCGTTTTTTTTTAATCTCCGTACTGGTTCATCCTGTTTGACCTGTATGAGTAATCTTTTTTCTTTTTCTCCGCAGGCGCTCTGCCCATCGTCTACAGCACGCTGCTGTGCTACCCGTTGCTGCGCGGCGCCGCCCTGCTGGCCTACATCGCTCTGTCCAGCTACGCCATCCACTGCGCAGTGACGGCGCGGAGCAGCGTGCGCCGCTTGCGCTCGTTCGGCGGACAGGCGCTCTTTCGCTTCTTCTTCCTGGGGTTGCGGTGGGTGGGCGTGGGCGCGGGAAGCCCCACGTCGCTAAGACACTTCCTCACCATGGAGGCGCTGGCGGTGTTGGGCGGAGTCATCAACATCGCCCGCGTGCCCGAACGCTTCTGCCCCGGTCTCTTTGACTACTGGTGCAACAGCCACCAGATCATGCACGTCCTGGTGGTCGGCTCCATCCTCTCGCTGCACTGGGGCGTCCTGGATGACCTGCTGTGGATCAACATGTACGACTGTCCAGCAGACTGACCTCTGATTGACCTCTGACCTCTGGGGCAGGTTTTTTTCTGTTTGAAGGAATCCTACGACTGGTCTCGATGAGATTTCTTTTTTTTTTTTTCTTCTTTCTTTTTTTTCTTTTTTTTTTTTTTTTAGAATTTGACATGCATCAGGTTTTCTTTAGACTCAGGGAGGGGTCACAAGCTCTGACCTTTGACCTCTTGACTCTTGTTTGTATCCAGGGGGTTTGTGATTCATAGGATTCGTTTGCAAACTCGGATTCCTGTGTAGAGCTCTGACCTTTGACCTCGGGGTGCAGATTATTGTTCATCCTCGCAGTTCAACATGCATTAAGCACTGATAAGGTGGGGGGGGGGGGGGTATATGTGTGTGTGTATGTGTGTGTGTGTGTGTGTGTGTGTGTGTGTGTGTTGACCACTGACCTCAGTTTTTTTTTTTTTGGGTGGGGGGGGCTGGGTACGGACTCGTACGTTAAAAACGTGAAAGATCATCACGTGTGTTAGGAAGTTTTGGCGTGTCCTCAGATGCGAGACAGTACGCCTGGAGCTGCCAGGAGACCAACGGATCGCGTACACACTCCGAAACATGGCATTTATCGTATATATTATATATAATATATCATATATATCTATATATATAGCTCTATTTTTACACCAGCCTTCAAAGCATTAACTTTAGGAACCCTGATGTTTTTTTGTTTTCATGTACGGAAAAATCGGAGGTGCAGTGGAGCCGTTGAGCCGTTGGCGGCTCGGAAAAAAAAACGTTTGCATCGCACAAAGCGCATTTGCATCGCACAACCACTCATCGCTCGCAGCAGCCGGTGGAAAGCATGGCTTCTGGTAATGAACGCTCTTCTCTGAGACCACACACACACACACACACACACACACACACACACACACACACACACACACTCTGCACTACTGTCCCAAAGTAGTAAAGTCCACACTTAAGATTAAGCATAAAGATATATTTAAATATTTAAGTACGCACATCCACCTCTCACTCCTCCTTCCTCGTTATTTTCTCATCGCACTTCTCCGTCCTTCATACGGTTTCTCCGTTTCCTGTCTTTCTGTTCGATCCGAGGTAAAGGGAAGCGGTCACTCCTCCTTCGTTTGCTGTTTGGTCTGTGAGGTTTACAAGGTCTATGGTGCTTTTTACGATACAGAGGAAGAGAATAATAAAAAAAACGACTGTATTTGCCAAACAAGATGCACAATTTTTTTTTTTTTATAAGTGCCATTTTTTTTTCTTACGCAACATTCAGCACTTCAGAGTGTTCATTTTTCGCAGCACTTATTTAACCCGCATGTCAACATGTAGGCTTTCGAATGTGAGCAAAAATACGGTTGAATAATTGATATATCGAATATCACGTCTTTCTAATCGGAAAATACGAAAGCGAAAATGTTAAGCTGATTTTATTTTTGCTGTTTTTAATCACTAAGCTAGTTTATGAAATTATAATACAGACACAGAGTCATCTACTGGCAAAATACTACTTGGAAAAACTGATTAACGTAAAAAGATCTATACATTGCCGTAGTTCCGCGGTGAAGCAGCTCGGCTTCTACAACAGATCCTCTGTTTCAGCCAATCAGCTGCGTTTATGCAAATTATTTAGCTGAAGGCAGCTCATCGGACCAGAGTCTAGCTACAGACCTCGAGAAAACAGACTTTCGTAGATTTTTAAATTTTATTTCCCTTCTCCGGTCTGGTCAGTGACCTGCCGACGTGGCGTTCATGACGAAAACAGAACGTTTAATGATGATTGAACGGACAAGAAATCTAATGTTCAGAATCCGTGGCGAAAAAGTAGTCAAAAGTAGTAACACGAAGCACCGCTAAAAAACAAAACATGACCTACTCATTAAAGTTTCCGTATTTAAAGGTAACCGTCGGCGTTCAGGCGTGTTAGTCGCTTTTCTGGACATTCTGTAAGCAGCTAATTTTATGTAGCTGGATGGTTACAAACTTTGCGACGTTATTTAAGCTAGAGTTGTGTTTTATAGGAAAACAATCTAATATAAATTCACAGGATTCACAGAGCACCTCACGGGTTCGGTTACACTTTTTAGAGGGCATTAATGATTTTTTTTTGAATTATTAAAATAAATTGCAAGCAAATATAACCGTATAAGTAGATTCTGTTTCTCTAATCACTCCTAATAATAATCCATACAATAATATCCATGGTAATGTTTTATTAGCATCACACTAGCAAAAGTATTCATTTAATTACCACCAAATTACCGTAAATGCTAGAGTAAAGCGCCTACCGTAAATACACAAATAAAATGCTTATATCACAATTATTACAATTACAAAACGATTGCAAAGAATATATTATTGTGTTATTGAATTAGACTCCGCTCTACTCACCCTGTGTCATATAATCCAGAAAATACGGTAATTTGAGATTACATAACGATTGAGACATCACTTACGCAGATGTTTGGATTAAAGACGTAACTTCAGATTCTTATTTTAATTTCGTTCATGATTTGCTGTTTGCACACCAGCTGGCCTTTCGCTCTAAAGTCCAGCCGATCAGTTTCAGACGAGAAAATCGTCACGCGCGTACGACACTTATTTGCCAAAATCATCAGCAGTATTCTGAGGACGGCGTCTGGTTGGCGTCTAACCAAAGTTTACGACTAGAGGCGGGTGATACGGCGGAAAATATAACACACCGGAAGACATTTGTGTGTATAATAATAATAATAATAGGGAAAAATTTCGCATTTAACCGTGTGTTATTGCCAAACACTGAGTTGACAGTACTCATGTTGATATAGGATTAATTTCGATGATGATGATGATGATGATGATGATGATGATGATGATGACGTACATTTCCTCCAAAAAGAAAGAAAAAGTGACCAACGAAACATACGTTTATGTTTAGATCACGCAGATGAGATCAGACTTGTTGTGATTGGACGTGCTAGGCGTGTGCCGCTACCCAGTCGTACACTACATCCTAATATTCATTCGTACCATGGAATTTTGAGTATGACCTAAAATATTGGCACCACGCCTCTTAGCTAACTTTAGCCAAATATAAATAAATAAATAAATGTTGAATGAAAATGCAATAACGTGCTACGAATTGTAAGACATTCTGCTGATATAAAACTCTAATATCTGCACGTGTAGTTGGATTTCTGGTGTGTTGTCGGAAAAAGAAGTAACGCACACTAAGGACGACTGAATCCTTTCACTTTGCTAAGTGTATATATATATATATTTAATATATATATATATATATATATATACACTCAATATTTCAATCATACTCATTTTAAATGTTGATTTATTTTCTTTAGTTTACTTTGCACAGGCATTATTGTTGTTTAGTTAGTTCATATCATACGTACTGTTTACGTGCTACTTCACATTATTTTAGATGTAATATATATTTCACCGATTTTAACTGAATGCATGTTTAAAGATTTCTATTAGTGGGTGAAAATCACTTCAGAGTTTCGGGGTGGGGGAGGGGGATTTAAAAAAAACCGGTTAGTGCATGTTAGCTATTTGTAGACACACGACTCGTTTATATAATGATTGCCAAATGAAAGATTCAGGGCCTTGATCAACGTCGATACACACTGAACGTTCCTGACACGCCCATCAAGTTTCATCAGGACTACTTCCTGTTTCTCCACCATCACAGAACATGCGCACCATAACCGGGTCGAGGGGATTCCCTGAAGCGAGCTAGCATAATCCAGGCTTATTTAAAATAGTTTTGCTAAACTAGCCAGGCATGATTACGAAAAACAGTCTGCTGGGGAGCAGGAATTGGTCATTAAACTCTACAACGAATACAAAGAAATAAATACGATAAAAAAGAAACCAGTGTGAATAAGTGCAGCCAATCGCACGCATTTATGCTAATTATTTAGCTGAAGGCAGCTCATCGGACCAGAGTCTAGCTACATAGCTAGAGGTGAAAGCTCAGATAGACTTTTATTTCCATCGATTTTTTTTAATATGTATATTTTTTAATGACACGGCTTGGTTAAAGAAAAGTTCACACTGCAATCAGAGTGTTTAAAATTTGATTGGACGGCGAATTGCAGCTACAAAACAAAATATAAAAACTTGAGGTTGTGCTTTGTATGTAAAAACGTAACAGTGGCTCAGTCACACTCGTTGCGTTAGCTGACTACTTGCGATCTGGAATAATGCGTAGGAAAGTAGTTTAAAACTAGATTTTAGGCTAAGAATAGCTACGGAAAGCATAACACTTAAAAATTCGAACAGGTGAAGGATGTATAATTAGACCAAATTCAGACTTAATTCCTTAAATTGTTTGTTATTTACTCGATTAAACTGATGGATTTAGAAGCAAAACGAGTGAAGCGAATCGATATATAATTCGGAAAGGTTACGTGCAAACCTGCGTAAATAATTCCACGTACAGCTTCAGCTAGTAACGAAAAGGAAGACAGCACTTTGTTTTAGCCTGACGGAATGAAGCTAAGGTTTGTCCGAACGCGTACGTTGCTATAGTAACGTAAATATAGCAAACATCGTAAACATCGTAATATTCGCTTATTTCGTAGATTGATGAAAGTTAGCCTGGATTATTAAGCTCGCTCGCTCGAACTAAATCCCGGCGCCCGCTCACGCCGTCACGCTTTCACATCGAGCATGTGCAATATAATTATTAACGCTGATACACTGTACGCAAATCAGTCCAGCTTACAGCTTCAAGAAACCACACACACACACACACACACACACACAGACGAAACTGAGGCAATACAACAACCACAACAAACTGTACTGTTTCTTTTCTTTATGGTTTTATTTTTTACATTTATTTTTAACAACAAAGGGCTTTGGATCAATGTGAATATCGTTATCGAAACCTAATGAATAATGTAAATATGTTAATGTAGATATGTGTATATGCATACGGTGTGCACACGGCACACTAACATGTTTTTATACGCATTAATATATAAAGCAGAGGTATACAAAGAGAAGGTGTGGAACTTGAATGTGTTTCGGGATTAAAAACGGGCATTTATAGATTAAAGAAAAAAAATAAATCAATAAATGAAGCGCCATAACTTTATAACGATCATTTATAACAGTGTGATGTCATAATACAGAAACGTAGATAGAGACGTATGGAGCGTAGTAATGACTAGGCATGTGCCGATGTTGAAATCACAGTCATTGTTAAATAAAATTTATGATATTATATTAAAAAAAAAACAATGACCTGTTTAAAGACCAATAAACTTTATTTTTCTGAACAATGTCTTTCTTTGCTTGTTTCCTTTTTAAACAAACATGAATATGCAAATCTTATGCAAATTCTGAGTCCTAGCGCCTCTAATGGTGATTCTTTAATGGTTAGAGTTCCATACTAATAGTATTATGAGCTTTAAATAATTTAAATATTACATATAAAGCCGATTAATCGGCACATGCCTAGAGTCTTCCAGACGTCGTGACGCTGGTGTCATGACGAATAATTATTTCATCCTTGATGTTAGTCCAAAGACACGTCTCTAACGGACAGAGTTTGAATGCAGGACGTGTTTTGCGTGCAGCGTTTGAGCTGATCGCACGCTAACCACGAGACACTAACCACATCTAATCCACTGGGACAGTGTGAACGACCCCGAAATCGTTTCACACTTCACGTTTTCTAGCGGTCTTGAAAAAAAAAAAAAAACCTTAGAGCAGAAATGCTCACTTTTTTTAAGTTTGTGTTTAACCTTATTTCTGCGGCTCTTATTTACAGAATGAAAGAAATCGATTTTACAAACCTGGAGCATTTTTTTTTCAGTATAAATTTACGAGGAGTAAAACACTTCAGGACGCGCTGTCATAGGAAAATAATCAACTTCATCATGGTGGGATGAAGCGGAGTCACTGTTACGCCCCTGATGATGATTATTTTCCTCTAACAGCACGTCCTGAAGTGTTTTCTTTATTCCTCTTACAACACAGGAGTTAGAAACACACGGCGTGTCTGATTCATTTCCTGCAGTGAGTCGATTCAGACTCGCCGCTCAGAAGCGGATCGGGACCGCCCCCTCAGACGCTAGGACCCGAGTGTGATTTCTGTGTTCTCGCCTGCCTAAAGAACCTGAAGAACACACCAGGGTTCTGTTCAAACACACTACACAGCATGTCTGAGAGATTAAAACATAAGACACCTATGCAAATATCAACATATCGACAATAGAGAACGTGTGTGTGTGTGTGTGTGTGTGTGTGTGTGTGTGTGTGTGTGTGTGTTTGCTTTTCTTTAATGAGAAAACAGGATTTTACTTTATTCGTTCCTTTAATGTTGTCCTGTAACTGATCCTGGACCAGTCTGTACCTCTGTCCTGTTCTTCTTTTCATCACAAATCCATGTTCCAGCAGTTTGGTGTGTTCTTTACCAAAGTTCTTGTTTCTTTTCTTCTCCATTTGGTCTACATTCCTACATGACATGTTTCCCTGTAATTTATCTTGTTCTGGATAAAAAAAAAAAAAAGAGCCTTAATCAAGTGTTCATCTCGAGAGATGTTTCTGATCTTCTCATTTCAAAAGTTATTACTGAGGTATGCCGGAGCTCTTCTGCTGCGGTCTCTGTAGGTGGCGCCAGAGGGAGCTTTCGCTCTGAAATACGGCATGTGTGGACCACAAAAAAGTGTGAATTTCCATTTCACGGTGTCTTTACGCCACTCTGGTTGTCTCAGGCGATGTTCATGAATAGTGTTCCAGTGTTGAGCTACACGGTGAAGTTTAGTTCATCTTCATGTTTATGGCCAACAGAAAGCCCCGCTGTGACATCACTGGACTGAGACAATCTTCCACAGGGCATAATATAAAAAAATGAGAGCAGAGTGAAGAGAAATAGAGAGAGGGACGTGTTTCCCAAGTGCAGCTCGAGAGTGAAAAGCAAATACATGAAACAATCAGACACACGCAGAGAACGTTCCACTCTGAAAAGCAAAACCTTCATCACACTGATCGCTTATTATTATTGTTCTTATTATTTTTTGTAAAGAATTAAACACCGACTTCACGTCAGACGCGAATGTAATTCTCCACTGCATCGCATTTCACTTTCATCACTGCGTTGCAGTCGTGCTACACTGAAATGCAATCACTGAGATATATATATATATATACAAGAAACTAATTTTTTTATATATATAATATTTGTTATAATACAGAGGTGCTGGATTCCCTGATCATTAGATTCATTATTAATATGATAGTAAGTGATTGTTTATTTGTTTATATTTCCATGATTTTACGAATATAATTTTTTTTTCCAGTTTTTCAACTTTCTAATTATTTTTTTTCTGATAGAAAAGCCGCGTGTAATTCTGCTGATTGTAGTAAAGGAAGCTCTCTCGTTTCTGCCTCATGCTCCCCAGTGCTGTCGTCTGGCTCCATCTAGATGAAAAGCGTATATTACACTCGAGCGAAGAAGCCGTGGACGTGATGAATTTTCTGTTCTCCACTTTTAGCATCCTGGGGTTTTTGTTTTGTTTTGTTTTTTTTTACTCATTTTCGGATTTAACCTGACTTTATCTTCACACGTGTTTATGGTTGTTTTCATATTTCTGTGTATTTCCTTTAACACACACTTTTAATCCTTTAAACACACACAAGTGACCGCGCAATAAATCATTGTTTCTATTTTTAAACCTCCATCTACACTCTTCTTATTATTCGAATCGATTCTGCGCTCGTTGGATATTTTCCTTCCACTCCGCCTTCCATAAATCTCTTTGTGAGGTGTACATTTACTGGCTGTAGTCCATTAGTTGCTACAACAAAAAAAAAGAAAAAGAAAGAGGGGGGGAAAGTATTGGCCCCCTTCTACCTCATCCGTATTTTATTGTTATATGCATTTTATTAAATAACTTTGGCCACATGTTTTTGTGGTGTATTTAAAAGAAGAAACATAAATAGTTTCTTCAGCTTTCAAGGTGAAATTTGAATCGTTGC
>CM074957.1:926895-937498 GCA_037577455.1 Pangasius macronema
AGTGTTGAGGATGCAGAAGATAGGGATAGGTGGAGAGTGATGATTGGCTGTGGAGACCCCTGAAGGGAAAAGCCGAATGAAGAAGAAGAAGATGGGTTCTTCTAGGGTTCTTGGTTAATCGTGTTCTACCTGGAACCCTTTTCTGAATGGGAAACATTTCCTATGATAGGAAGAAATTGACGTTTTCCCTTAATTTCATATCTTGCATATCTTTAAACATTTAACCAGTACTCAGGATTTCCTTATATTTTAAATTTAAGAACTTTAAGCACTTTGTGAATAGCTGCTTTTTAAGTCACACATCTAACAACGCTCTAATCTGAGCTCTCTGAATAATCAGTCATCAGTCAGAGAAGCTCGAGGAACTCCCCTCCTCGAGAGCGAGAGGATAACAGGCGTGTAATAAAGAGGGAGAGAGCGAGAGCACTGATTCTTCCGTACTCTACATATTTCCTGTCTGAGACGAGCCGTGCTGACGAGACTTTCAAAGTAATCACCCGAGTTTTTGATAGCAGGGGTAAAAAGGTTGAATCAGAGCACAGAGAGTGAGGAATGAGAAGGATTCGAGAAACAGTTTGAATGTTCAAGGGTTTTTTAAAGTATCCCTGAAATCCAAATTGGTGTGACAGGGCAGTTCCAGCATTATGGATGTGACAATATCCATCCATCCATCTTCTGTACCACTTATCCCACACAGGGTCGCGGGGAGCCTGGAGCCTGTCCCAGGGGACTCGGGGCACAGGGCGGGGAACACCCTGGATGGGGTACCAACCAATCGCAGGGTACAATCACACACACTCACACCCATTCACCCACTACAGACAAATTAGAGATGCCAGTCAGCCTACAGCTCATGTCTTTAAACTAGGGGAGGAAACTGGAGTACCCAGAGGGGGCAGTCATGGCCTAATGGTCTGAGAGTCTCAGGTCCGGCAGGGATTGTAGGTGGGGGAGTGAATGACCAGCGCTCTCTGCCACCCTCAATACCACCACTGNTGAGCAAGGCACCGATCCCCCAACTGCTCCCCGGGCGCCACAGCTAAAATGGCTGCCCACTGCTCCGGGTGTGTGTTTACTACTGTGAGTGTGTGCACTTGGATGGGTTAAATGTAGAGCACAAGTTCCGAGTCTGGGTCACCACACTTGGCCACAAAGTCACTTCACTTCACAAATCTTAAGAACTCTTGTAGTGATTTACGAGTTTGTCACGGATTTGTACAGGAGGCGGATACAAGTGCAGATTTAGTTTATTGAAAGCGACAAAACGCGAATAGTAAAGCAAGGCAACATCATGAACTTGACATGAATTAGATACAAAGACACCGACACCAGAAGACAAAAGCTAGACACCAAGTGCTGTACAAGACGTGACTTAAATACTAGTGGTCATTAAACACAAACGTGGATCAGGTGCAAACAGTCATGTGACGTGAGTGTCATGACCGGGTGAGGTGCAGTGGCTAATGGGAGTCGTAGTCCTGCGCATACATGACAGTGTTTCACACACACAATTTATCTGCGTTAACAGACAAACTTTTGAGGGACACATTTTCTACAAATGCTCTGAATTTTCAGGACCATCACAGAAAGGATTATAGTTCATATGTATAACACGACAGAGACTTGAATGAGCACACAGACATATAGATTTGAAAATATTTCTTGTTTGTGAATACAGTACATCGTTAAGTAAAACCTGGCGTTATGGATGTAATATTTTGGTGTTATGGATGTGACTTGTGTAAAGCAGTCAGTATACACAATATGGCCAAAAGTTTGACACCTGACCATCACCTTCATCTCACATCTCATTCTTGATTTATTCCCCCTGTGTGTGCTGTTATAATGAGCTCCACTCTTCTGGGAAGCTCTCCACTAGATGTTGGAGCGTGGCTGTGGGGATTTGTGTTCATTCAGCTACAGGAGCGTTAGTGAGGTCAGGCGCTGANGTGCAGGACACTCGAGTTCTTCCACTCCAACCTTCACACACCATGTCTTCATGGAGCTCGCTTTGTGCACAGGCGCAGTGTCATACTGGAGCAGGTTTGGGCCTCTGAGCTCCAGTGAAGGGAAACTGTAAAGCTACAGCACACAGAGACGCTCTGTACAGTAGGGGTGCACATACTTTTGGCCATATGGTGTATCTGCTGTATAAATGATGCAGTTTTCTCTATAATTCGACCAGAGAAGTTAATTATGCTGAAATATAGATGAGTGAACATTTTATTAGCAGTTTTGTTCCTGTGCTCAGAGCTTTATTTTTCCAGGGTAAGGTTGAATTAGTCCCTGTCCATTAGCATTATGGACAACAATACACTAAAATATCTAGAATAAATATACAAATAATAGTTTAGGAAATATTCTTGTTTTAATTTCATTGTTCCTGATGCTCGACCTGGACTGAACTCCAAAATCAGACAGCGTGTTGGCGTCTCGGATATCAAGGTGTGGGTGGAGGCAGCGGTGAGAAACCCTCTGCACGCGTCACTGCTCTCCATGTTTATCCAGTTCTCTGATTTGTTTAGTTTGGGTGAGGGTGTGGCATGGTGTACCTTGAACGCTATTGGCTGTCAAGCACTTCAACACGCCGTCACTCTGACTTCCTGTTACAAAAGGAGGCACGTCAAAGTATGGAATCAGTTCATAGCTCTCGAGTCATTTCATGGAGATTTTAAGCGTTCTTAGTGGTTCGACTTGGAACACTTTGTTGCAGGGTTTTTCAGAGAACTTTTAAGGGTTCCTCCACAGGAACAACCGAAGAACCCTTTAGAGAGTGGTGGGATTGGAATTGTTCTTTTTTTAAATCTTACCTCAACTGTATATCGGTGTTCGAAATCCATACACACATATTTTACACATTGATGGTTTTGTTTATTTCGTATTGTCACTCCAACAGTAACTTCGCTAACTTTAACAATTTTTCTTAGCTATGACATGTTTATCAGTTACGTCCATCTTTATTTAGTTTCCTCTCTGGTTCTGTTGTACTGGTGGTCTTTGATTTCAAATGTTCGGTATTTACGACTCGATGCCCTGTAGCCTGTGAGAGTTGGGATCATTGCGCAGCGCATACTGAATATGTTCTGGGAGGTTTGGCCCTTTAAGATGAATCAGAGACAAAAATCTGTGATTATATCTGAGATCCGTCACATTGATCAGTTCGTATTGATGTCGAGTCTGTGGCTAGTTAACAACAGTCTGATGATGATGATGATGATGTCACTATATAAAAAACTTATTTTTGTGCCTTGACTAACAAATTTAATCGGCATTTATATATATATATTTGCTCACTACCGAACTGCCTCTGGAAGCATCATCAGCACAAGAACTGTGAGTCAGGAGCTTCACGAAATGCATTTCCATGGCCAAGCAGCTGCACGCAAGCCTAAGATCACTATGTGTGCGATGCCAAGCACGGGCTGGAGTGGTGTAAAGCGCCAACACTGGACTCTGGAGCAGTGGAAAAGTGTTCTCTGGAGTGATGAATCACGCTTCATTATCTGAAAGTCTGAAGGATGAATCTGCTTTGGTGGATGCCAGGAGAACGCTACCTACCGGAACACAGAGTGCCAACCGTGGAGTGTGGTGGAGAAGGAATAATGTTCTGGGGCTGTTTCTTCAGGGTTTGAGCCCCTTAGTTCCAGTGAAGGGTAACGTTAGTGTTAGTGTTAATGCTACAAGAGATATACAGAGATATTTCACACAATTGTATGCTTCCAACTTTGTGGCAACAGTTTAGAGAAGGCCCTTTCCTGCTCCAGCATGACAATGCCCCTGTGGACAAAGCGAGCTCTTTAAACACATGGGTTGAGAAGTTTGGTGTGGAGGAGCTCTGACCTCAACCCCACTGAACACCTTTGGGAGGAACTGGAACATCAGTTGTGAGCCTGACCTTATCTCATTCTGCTCGTGGCTGAAATTCCCACAGACACACTCCAAAGTCACATAGAAAGCCAAGTGGAGGCAGTTACAACCATATTAATTCACAAGACTTTGGAATGGGATGTCTAAAAAGCTCATATAGGCGTGATGGTCAGATGTCCACATACTTTTGGCCATATTGTGTATAATTAGTGAAAGCACACAAGTACACAAAGCTGCTTAAAGAACAGGATGCAGGCAAAACTTCCAGTTTCTCTCGAAATCGTGTGTACTACGCTTTACTTTTACTACATCTGCAATCTGAGCTGAAGCACACTGCGCTTACTTCCTGAATTCTTCCTCTGATACACGTATGTTTACATAATATACGTATAGTATATAGTTTTATGAATAAATGCCGAGGTTTGTGCTTTTTGTGCGTCGATGCTGAAATAGAAACCATCAAAAACCTCGTGTGAGGCTTTTGTCAGTCACTGAATTGGAGTCACATGGCACATGGGAGAAGACGACAAGCCGCTTTGCCATCTCGAGAAACTCTTTAAAAGGAAAAAGAGAAAAGCAGAAGAGGCTCAGAGAGACAGAAAGAGAGACGCCTCCCATTTTCATCTGCGCTGTAAAACTTTCATTTCCTCTGCCATTTAAGCAGAAATCCTCCAGCTCCTACACACTTCTCTCTCTGTCTCATCTGTCTATCTCTCTCTTCTCCTTCTCTCCTGCTGTCCACTCAGTCAGCAGCCAGAACCGGTACCGGATCCAAACCCCACCCCGCCTCCAGCTGCAGGTACGGTCAACCAGTGTGAACCGGTGTGAGCACATCTAAAGCCTCATCACTTATTTGGACATGAAAAAATATGCAGATGAGTAAATATGAGACGTTTGAGACTTTTGCGTTGAAAATCTAGAAGAAGTGAACTTTATGTTTAGATGTTTTTGGATGTAAAAAAAAAGCCGTAATGGTGAAACTGACACATTGACACGTTTTTAAGGGATTTCAGATACAAGCATTGTTTGCAAAATGGCACATGGTTAGTTTTACAGTCTCAAAAGAAAAGGGTACTCCAAGCGTACTCCTTTAGTACCTTTAGTGTGCTGTACCTAGAAAGGTGCATGTAAAAGATAAGAGTAAGTAAAGGTACCAGTACTGTACTTTTCCGTGTTGCTGACATGTTATCATCAAGGGTACACGTTTTGTACCTTTAGCGTGTTATCGTTCACTCGTTACGGTGCGTGTAGTGCTTTTAAAGCAAGAAAAGCGTTAAAGGTACATTACATGTTCTTAAGGTCCAATTGTGTACCTTAAAGTATTTTTAAAGGTATAAATACTTAGCGGCAAGGACAAGTACCGATCGGTACCTTTACTTCTGAGACTGCAGGATGAATAACTGAAAAATAGTCCAAGTTAACTCTTGGCAGGGGGTTAAATCATGTAAAAGTGTACAGTTTAAGAGTTAATACGAATGGTTGTGTGATGTAACGGATATGTGATGCTAAATTTGAAGGTAGTCGAGTATGAATGATCGTTACTGACATGGTGGCCTTAGACATGGCTACATCATTTTATTTATTTATTTATTTATTTATCTATTTAGTTGCTGTTAATGGTTTCAAAAATGGTGTGATGATAAAGGTCACACCATGAAACCCTGAAGTTGGGCAGTGGTAGCTCAGTGGTTAATCTGTTGGACTACTGATTGGAAGGTCATGAGTTTAAACCCCAGCACCACCAATCTGGCCCTGCTGCGCCCTTGAGCGAGGTCCTTAACCCTCGAGTGCTGTATAAATGAGAGAAATGTACGTCGCTCTGGATAAGGGCGTTTGCCAAATGCCGTAAATATAAATGTAAGTCAGTGCTGCAGTGAAATAGTAGATACCTGCTATGACCTGATATGAACATCATGGTAATGTTATTATGGATATATTAGTATGCAGTATTTGCAGTTGAAGAGCACTTCCTGTTACAAAGTTCACCCAAAATTAAACACATGATTATTTAGAGGCTCATTTGCGTACTGTAAAGACCAAAGATTAACACGAACAAGCTGCAGAGGACACATAGGCGTGTCTCGATTCTTTGTATGTTTGTTCAGTAGGATGTGGTTTAACAGAAAAGTCACGCTCGCCTCCATTAACACCTCGTTGCATCTCGTGAGAAATATCGCGAAGNTCACCAATAACCTTCTAACAACGTTCTATCTGCTGTCTAACGCGACGTTATGACCTTAGACTTTATGGATCCGTTGCAACCTTGTACAAACGTGTGTATGCCCAAAAGCCTCCTCAGAGATCCAGGAGTTATGATTACACTGTTTTTTCAGTGACTGAAATAAAGGTGTCTTTAACAATAGAGAAGAATGAGTTCATTTCCAGTGTGAATTTCACCCGTTCTGTCATTTCCGGATGTTCTTCAAGACCTCGATTAACACCGTGATAAGCCAAGTCTACTTTCTGAGAGGAGAAAGATAGATGAAGATGCAAAGCATAAAAAAAGAAAAGAGAAAATGCGGCAGCATCCTCTTTCTCTTTCCTTCCTCTATTTCATGCAGTTGTGATGAAGCAGGATGAAGCTCTGTACATAGTGAACACATACCACTCTAACGAAGAAGCCTCTAAGATAAACGTTTTTTAGCGATGTTGGGAATTTGTGTGCTTTAGCACTATTTTGTCAGAGTCTGGTGTTAAAAGGGAAGAAAAAAAATCACTCGTTTCTACACTTTCTTCTTTTTCTCAGTAACTCCTCAGCCATGTAGAATGGTACGCTTCCTTTTTAAGACATTTCCTGTGTAACAGTTTCATCATGCTGAGCAGAAAAAAAGAGCACCTTCATGCATCCAAAACCTGCTTTGGCCCACCATTTACTCACTCTGGACAACTGAGTACACCTAAAGTTTGTGCCCCCTTCGATAGTTCATTCTCAACATCAAGACATTTACTCTTAGTCTTCCTTCAGTATTGCCTTTGTGCATGAAAATAAAAAGAATATATATATTCTGAACGTGAGATCTCACACACTCTTTCTCAAACTGTTATTCTCTTATCTTTTTGTAGATAAATTGCAAAACAGATTCAACTTTTCCCTCCATTTAAAAAAAAATAGGAAGTTTAAATCTTGTCTTTTGTCCCTCTTCTTTGGTGAACCATCAATCAACCATCAACCATCAAAGAACCATCAGTTCTTCTGTTCCTCTGAGGGAACTTTTAAGGTTCTACGCAGAACCCTACCACTGATTTCTGGTTTTCGGAAACTAGGAATCCTTAAATACATTTCCTCGAGTGTGTGTTGCAATCACGGCACTATTTAGGTGCATATAAATATTGAGTAAATTATTATCACAGATCTGTTTTGTTTTTTGAAATTTTTGAATTACCCAGTGGCTTTGGTGCATCACTCAGATGAATATGTTCCTTTATGATCATCTGAATGGCCATTTAACTTAATCAAAAGAAAAACAGCAATGATCCTGCGATCTCGTAGTTTTAATAAATCAGTTTTAATAAATCACGAAAGCACTGATGGATGTTAATGATGTTCCAAAGACACACGTCTCAGTGTCAGATCATTTACGCCTTCAAACCCCGTTATAGCGTGGCTTTTATTTTATTTTATTTTATTTTAAAGTGTCGTCCTCCTGGCCATGTTTAGTTCTTCATCAGATTTGACAGTTTGATTGACGAGTTTCTGAATAAGATTGCTTATACAACTATTAGTTCATTCGCTGAGTCTGAATCAGAGTGAAATTGATTCTTTTGGGTTGTTTAGTTTCACACTGAACATAATTAAACTAATAAAAAAAAAAATTTTAAAAAAAAGCATTGTCTGAGGTACTGTACGTGTAGAGCTGAGAACATCCTTGAAAATTTTTTCATTCATGAGAAGAAGTTAAGCGTGTATAAAGCGTGTAAACATCGCAAAAATCCCCCGAGTGTGGAGAACATGGAGCTGGAGCTCAGTAAATGATTCAATAATGATATAGATAATGAGTTTATAATGTATTGTGTGTTGCATCCGGCGTTTAATTTTCTCAGATCTCCAAAACACGTGGCATTTCTGCAGCACTGCAGCTCTGTCCTTTGGCTCAGTTTAGATGTGAGTTAACGCTACAACCCAAAAAAACAGCACGGCTGATTCATTTCCTCCGGTGAGGTGATTCAGAGTCACTTTCTCACTTGAGTTCCTTCAGAAACGGACCGAGACTCATTGTGAGTGAGATCATTGTGTTCTCACCTGGATAAAGAACCGCACCAAGAGCGAGAACACGCTAAACACTGCGTATGTGAAAGCAGTCTAACATAACGATATCTAAGTGTGTACGAAGGCTGCTAACACAATCTGACCCAAAATAAGTAAAGTAAGAAAATATATTTCCGTCTCAGAGTCTGAATCCGAGCATGGATAAAAGACGATTAGATTTACAATTAATCCTCTGATTAGAAAGGTTTAGATTTCTGTAAATTTGAGGATGCAGGACAGACGTGACCGCTCCTGATCTGCTGAGCTTCTCCTCCGTCTCCGCAGCTCATCATGTCCAGGAAAGTCGTCAGGTCCAGTAAATTCCGCCACGTCTTCGGCCAGGCCGTGAAGGCGGACCAGTGCTACGACGACATCAGGATCTCCCAGATGACATGGGACAGCAACTTCTGCTCCGTCAACCCCAAGTTCGTGGCCATGATCGTGGACGCCAGCGGAGGAGGAGCCTTCATCGTCCTGCCGCTCAGCAAGGTGAGCACCAGGCTAACGAGACGCGCCGTAGGGCATCACGGGCGTGTCAGACATTACGCACAATTAAAAACAAAGTACAGGCGAGTGTGTGATGTGCTCACACCAGTACGGCAATGAATTACGCCAAGATGCGTATATATATATATATATACATACTTAAAATACTTAACAAACTTATGCATTAAAATATCAATAAGCTAATATGATTAATTAGTGTATTTATTTATTAGTAATATTATTAATCTTTAATACTAATACTAATCATTTCTTATAAGTGAATTAAAGCCCAACTACAATGATCTTTTTTTTTATTTATGTATTTATTTATTTTTAACAGAGGCATATTAGATAAAGGCCCAGATAATTAGTAAACAAACAAACAAACAAATAATTGTGGTAATGACTATATATCGTATATAATGTTCGGCTCTTGCACATTTTTCTCTTTTCTTGCTTTAACACACTTCCTGACTGATCTGTTAAGTTGAGTGTGTTAAAGCAGAAAAGCACAGCAGTGTGCTCAGGAGTGTTTATAAGAGCCAGAGCACATTTTAATAGAGGGACTGTACTCATATTATCACATTTTAACATTTTATTTAAAAAATAATCATTAGAAAAATCTAAACTCAGATCAGCTTTGTAAACTCGGCGTGTGATGCCAGTAAACTGCACATGTGACTTTCTCTCTCTCTCTCTCTCTCTCTCTCTCTCTCTCTCTCTTCTTTTTTTTTGTCAGCGTTTGAATTTGAAAAAAGCTTCAGGTCTGTTCAGTGAGTCAAATCATTTGATTCGGCTCACCAATGAGTCGACTCTTTCAGCTCACTGCCATTTTGCGATGTTTCGACGTATGATTGTTCTTCTTTCTTCTTTCTCTCCGGAAATTGTTTTAAATTGTTTAAATTGTCTTCTTTGTTTTATGAAATCGTATTTTTCAAATCGAAATTTTCATTAACAAAATATTACAGTGTATATAATATTAAAGTTTTCATGCTGATTCATTCAGACAGCTCAGGTGCTGAAAAGAGGTTTCGGTGAGAGCATTCTGATGAACGACAGTCCCTACTTTAAAAAAAAAAAAGAAAGAAAAAGAAAAAAGAAAAATAAAAGCTCCTAAATGCGAATCAGCTCTCAGCGTTCACCTAAAAGAGCCGAGTCAAAAGAGTCGACACATCACTTGACTCATCTCATGAAGCATTTTTACAAATCAGGAAGTCAGGTTTCTCCATCAAGCGTCATCAGATCTTTCACACGTCTGTTTTTTTTTTTCTTTTTCTTCTCTCACACACACATTGCGCGCGCGATTTTCTTTGCCATATTTGGGCAGTTTGTGTATCTGCGCGTCTGCACAGGATGTGGTGACAAGCAAGCAGATTGAGTGTGTGAGGAGAAGGACAGCTGCCTGTTTCAGAAACACACACTTCAGTTACTCGTGTGTGTGTGTGTGTGTGTGTGTGTGTGTGCTGAACTGTGGCTCTGAAGCGCAAGGCACCTTAAAAAAAGAGACTGAATAAAGAAGTAAAATAAATAAATAAATGTTTAACAGTGAAAAGGAGAAAAAAATGACAATAATTTGGAAGATTAAGTTCAGAATCTTAACTTCACATTTGTAATGATAAAAAAAACTTTATAAAAAATATCACAATATCTCATGAAATCTGTCTTATATTTTCTTATTCCTCTGCCCTAATTTACAGTTTACTTTTTTTATTTAAAGCTGAATTTTTATTTAAAATTTTGCTTGTTTTTTTTAACCTCCAGAAACCACTGTTCTACATTTTGGTGAAAACCCTTTAAGGTTCCATGCAGAACCCTTTTTTGAAAGCTAAAACCCCTTAAGGAACCCTCGAAGAACCTTTTTTTCTAAGAGTGTGGGTTTCAGTGACATTACTGCAGTGCCCATTCAATGTTCAATGTTCATTAAGCACTTTTCTAAACTTTCTGTGGCTAAAAGTATGTGCACCCCTGACCATCACTCCCACATGTGCTTCTTCTCCAAAAGTT
>CM074957.1:995656-1010656 GCA_037577455.1 Pangasius macronema
ATTAAACACTCACTCTGGGGCATTTATTACTGTTTACTGCCCTTTATAGGGTTTATTAATGTAGAAACATTTAGTTTTATTATTTCTGAAGGCGTCTTTGCTCTACAGCGTCTCTGTACATGAGCCTGAGACTTTTGCACAGAGCTGTGTATATATATTTATTTATATTTATATATTTTACATACTGAAGGTGTACATCAGCGCTATGGTTGTGACGTCACGTGCGCACAAACGTGTAATAGTGCGAGATGTTAATTTAAATACTGCACTAGTGATACAGTGACATCACGTGGAGTTGCAAATTAACAAACAAATAAAAAAAAAGCAAATGATTTGCTATTGATAGCAAATAATTTAAAATAATTCACATTAAAATATATTTTTAATATTTTAATGTTTATAATTTAATATGTCTTAAAATTATCATAAACATTAACATTCTTTTTTTTCTTTTTTATTCTTTGTTTAAAAATAAAAATACAGCAACATTTCACACTGAAAAAGGAAAATTTTAAATAAAAATCTGTGTAAAAAAAAAAGTAACATTTATTATTCAAAACAAATATAAATAATCCTAAAAAATATTTCACATTAAATCCACAATATCTCAGAAATGTATCAGTAATATTTGATTTTTAAATGATTATTATTTAGATTTAAATTATATATAATGATTATTTTAATGTGTCTCAAGCCGTACTGTAAAAAAAAAAAATAAATAAATAAATAAAAAATCGATATGCCTGGTCGACTCTGGAGTTTGTTTATATTTGGTTAAATTCTTTTCCAGTGTTTTACAGTTTTTCAGGGGCATTAAATAAACAAACAAACAAATAAATAAATAAATGGTATGATTTTTACCTAAAATTAAAAATTCTTTCTGGATTAGGCCACGCCCACTCAGCGTCTGAGTATAGACACAGATATTTTTGTTTCTCTGGAGCCGAACAGTGATGTCGAGGTCGTGTGTGTGTGTGTGTGTGTGTGTGTGTGTGTGTGTGTGTGTGTGTGTGTGTGAGATCAGTCCTCTGCCAGAGATCCGGCGGTGGAGCTACCTGAGGGAGACGCTGCTGCGCTTCAAGCGCACTCGGGACTTCCAGGCCACGTTCGACGCCCTGCTGGAGGGCGAGTGGACGAGCGAGTATTTCCGACACCTCGGCTCGCACCGGCAGGAGCTGCTGCGGCAACACGTGAGTCTAAAGCCCCGCCGCAGTGCCTCGCCTCGCCTCGTCCGCTCGTGCTCAGCCTGGACGGTTTGAGGCGTGAGGCGTTTGTGCGTGACTCGTCTTACGGGTTTTCTTTCTTTCTTTCTTTCTTTCTTTCTTTCTTTCTATTGTTGAGTAAATAAAAGCTGCGCGCCTCTCGCTGCTCACCTCAGCGCCGCTTTTAGCTCTGGGGGATCATCGCTGCCTCGACACCTTTCCTCCATTTTAGTCTTCAGTATGTTTTCTGTTTTTCTTTAAATTTATACATTTTTAAATATTAAATAAACATAACTCGTGTTTTTTTTTCTTTCTTTCAGTTGAAGCTCACCACTTTTTTTTATATTTACGTTTATTTACTTTATTTACGTCAAAAATCAAGTTTTTATCCATTTAATGATTTTATTAAAATACATTTTTAAAGCATTTAAAATTTATGCAAAATTACAAAAAAAGGTACTTAATAAAAACAATATGAATAAAATGGATAAATAAAATGAATGAATTAATTAAAATAAATAAATGATAAATAAATAAATAATCAAATGAATAAATAATATGAATAAAATATGATTTTTTTCTCTTTTCAGTGTTATATTTTATTTTTGTGGACATTTAATTAAACGAATAAATATTTTTAATTAAGATTTATTTATTTATTTAGTTATTTTTACAGGAAGATGTAATTGGTGTTGCAGTTTATTTATATTTTTAAATTAAATTGACGAAAGGTTAAACATTTAGCGATCTAGTAACGTTAGCTGGCTGTTTTTCACCCGAAAGAGTAAAAATGAAATAAAAATTAATAACAAATACAAGTTTTATTTTGATATTTATTATTAGCTTGTGTTCACAAAGTGCTGTTTAAAGGACAGTCTTAAAGGATTATTCTAAAAATAATAAAGATTTTTAAATTATGTTTTTATATATATATATATATAAAAATTATTTTGTCGCTAAACATGACACAAATTACTACCTTTCATGTAACGGTACAAAAAAAATGTTTTTTTTTTTTTTTAATTTATGCTTCTATGTCTTTATTTTTTTAATGTCTCCCTCCTCTTTAGATGTACCGCTATCTCACTGCCTTCCTATTGGACAGCGGAGTCCAGATCGAGTCATGTGACCGCTATTCTTCAGAGACCAATGGAGCCAAAATCACAGCAACTAGAAACTGGTGAGAATCTCAGTAATAAATACACACACGCTGACGCACACAGAGTGTTTGCTGACTGGGCGGCTCTCTGCTCTGTGTGTGTGTGTGTGTGTGTGTGTGTGTGTGTGTGTGTGTGTGTGATGGTGAAGGTCGGTCGGAGAGCGGGTGGAGGTGCTGCAGGGCTGTATAGCTGAGCTGAGTCCCGCTGACAGCGCCGTGCTCAGGACCGGCGTGAACGATTTCAGCGTGATGTACTCGACACGGAAGCAGTGCGCTCAGCTCTGGCTCGGCCCGGCCGCCTTCATTAACCACGGTGAGCAGCTACAAACGAGCTGTAAACAAGCGACAATACGAGCTAGAAGTGAGCTACAAATGAGCTACAAATGACCTATAAACTCGTTCCTACACACAACACACACACACACACACACAAAAACAAAACGCAGCTTGTCACGGTACCGAGAAAAACGTAAACTCTTCTGTCCTGAAGATTAAAGTTACAGCTTTACCTCTGACACTGGAGACTCCTTCCATAAACGTTAAATAGGCATGTTATATGTGATGTGATATTTATTATATGTCCCTGTGAATGAGCTGTTGCTATAGAAACAGTAACGTGTTAGAATGAGCGCATTATTATTGTTATTATTATTATTATTATTATTATTATTATTATTATTAATATAAACCTGAGTTGCAGCTCCTGACCAGTCCGTAACTCAACACCACTGTGACGTAATGTTGATGGTTGTGTTAATTTATTAATTCTTATTCTTTATTATTCTCCGTCTCTTGTCTGTAGACTGCAGGCCGAACTGTAAGGTAAGATACCGAATGTTTATCCCTTTCATTTGTTTATTTCGGAGGTGCTTGGATAAAGTAAACATAATTTTTCCCCTCTCTCATTTCTCCTCCTAGTTTGTACACTTTATATGGTGTAGTACTGTATGAAATTATTTTATTTTTAAAATTTTTTCTTCATAATATTCATGAAACCTGGTAGCAGTCAGAATGAACCTAAGAGAAAAAAAACCCACTCTTCTGTTTGTGTGTCAGTTCGTACCTGGGGATAAGAACGGAGCGTGCGTGAAGGTTGTCCGTCCCATCTCACCCGGGGAGGAGATCACCTGTTACTATGGCGACAGCTTTTTTGGGGAAGACAATGAGATGTGTGAATGTTGCACCTGTGAGAGGTGAGGGAGTCCCGGATGGGCGTCGATTTGAGAGCTCATTTCGGTGTTCGTGTACCACGAGTTCGTTCTGCGTGTTCCTTTCATACCTGGATTATTTAGTTAGTAATAAGTGACTTGAGATTTTAAACAGTTTAAATCAGATTTTATTCTGCGGTCACTTGTTCAGGAGAGGAAAAGGGTTCTTCCGGCACAGGCTGGCCGCGCTGCAGGAGTGGGAACACTCGAACGATCCGCTAGGCCAGAAGTACAGATTCAGAGAGACGGACTTGCGGCTCAACCGAGAGAAGGGGAACAGCACTCCGAGTCCATTCCTCCTCGTATCTAACCCGGGTAACTCATCCCGACTAATATCGGGATTTTGACACTATCCAGTACGACACTATGATTTCAAAACCTTTCAATCTCCTGTTCTTCTTTTAGTATTCAGTGTTTTTTTTTTTTTTACCCCATGCTCTCTCTCTCTCTCTCTCTCTCTCTCTCTCTCTCTGTCTCTCATCTCTCAGCCTGCTCTGTGAAGAATTCCCAGCAGATGAAGAGAAACGCCCCTACAGTGAGCAGCAGGACGACAAAGACCAAGAGGTGGAAAAGGGAGGAGCGAATCAAACAGGCTGAGAAGACGCAACACAACCACTTCGTATCATCCCTGTCTCATTTCAGCCTGAAGGACTCGAGCGTGTGCCTGTACAGTCACAGCGTGGACTTCCTTCTGAGCTGCAGGGATCCCGCCAGCAAGGAAAGAGCCCTTCTGCAAACGATCGAGAGCGTGAGACCAAAATTGGAGAGTCGGGACTCGGACGTTCTCGGTCCTCCGTCTCCCGACGACGTCGAGCTAATCAGAGGTGAGGAAGGACGAAGAGACGTCTCTAACGAGGTATCGAGTAACACTGACGAATTGAACTTGAAACCCTTCACGTTAACATCGGTTTCGAGCGTCGGCCATAAACACCCCGCAAACGCTAAAGGACAGGAGGCGGAAACCGCCACCGTTAGAGTCGTACATCAGATGGCCATTTCTTCACGGACCAGGAACATGCTTCGCTCCCGACTCAGATGCTCTGGAGCCTTCGATCGAGGTAAACTCTCTCGCTTGAATAAAAAGGCGGTCAAAATGATACGCCGGACGTCTAAGCTGCACGCAGGCGCCAGGCATCACGGTCAGTGTAGAAGGGGTGCTGTCGGAAAAAGTGGTCCGCATAAACAAAGGTCACGCTTAAACAAAACCCGACGAGAAACAAACAGCAAGTCATCGCCAGCGATCACAGAGGAGAAGCAGCGCAGCTTTGGGGATTCTCACAAGGCCACGGCTGACGGCGAGAAGCGCATCACTGTCTCCGGCGCTGCTAGGGAAGGGGATTCGAGCTCCCCAATTGCTTCGGGGATCTCCGGGGAGCTGCAGAAAAAACACATCCCTTCTGTCGTTTCTGGCACGATCAATGTTACCACATCCTCGACTCCTTTTTCCTCCGCTCTCTCACCACCTCCTCCTCCTCCTCCTCCTCCTCCTCCTTGTTCTTCTTCTTCTCTTCCTTCAGGGTTGAAGCGTTATGTAAAAGTCAGTCTGGTCAGAGTGTCGATCCCAGGAGAGCGAGCAGCTGTTAAGGCAGATCAGGAAAGAGCAGACAGCAGAGAAAACGCACATCCTACGTCTCCGGCAGCTGTAGAGAAGCAGATCTCGAAGTGCAAACGGAGCAAAGGTGTCTCAAGAGTCGGTGTTAAGAAAGGGGTGAGGGAGATGTACTTTACTCCGAGTGCAGACAGCTTTTTAAAGGTGACGTGTGACATAGAAAGTAGTGGGAATACTGTAGCACAGCCTGTTGCACAGCTGACACACGAGAGAGATAACGAAGACCAGGAAATAGAGAGGAAGAAAGAAAGTAGCAGTAACAGTCAGAGGGATAATGTGGCTTCTGATTCTGTATGTGATGAGAAATCTTTGGTAGAGGACAGCAAAGTAGTGACTAATTTAAGGAAAAGAGGACAAGTGCCAAAAGGTCAAACAAAACAGAGTGAAACAGGTACAGCTGAAGGAAAGGATGAGGAAAACCGTAAAGGTGAGGTAACTAAGCAAAAAGAAGATACTGTACAAAAGAAATCAGATTTGTTGCGTTTTGGAAGCAAAACTATCGTCATAAAAGAGGCAAGAGTCCTTCTGTCTGATATTTTAAAAAGCTTGAGCAGTGACCTGGTTAGTCAGGGACTGGACGGTGAAGCGTACCACAGCGTAGTCAGGAATTCTTTGCGACACGGCGACTCAGAATCGATTAAAAGGTTGATATCCCTTACTAATATCCCAAAATTTAATTTCGGGTCCCTGAAAAAGAGCCCTGCAGTTGCGAGAGTAACCCACGTGGCTCAGCGTAACGCACAGATTTCACAAGACCATCACGGCGCAAAAGTGGCAAAAAAAAAAGATCCAGAAATCATTCCACTTTCCTCCGAGTCTCTCTTCCCGCTAAAAGGCAGCCTGGATCACAATTCCCAGAGCAGCATCCCGCTAAAGAAACGCGTCTTTCGAGAATCCCTAGAAACCGATCCAGATCAAGACGCAAGCGTGACTACAACTACAACAGAGTCTCCGTGTCCCAGTAAAAGTCTGGAGACCAGGCCGGAGAGTCTGTTACCTGCGTCTCAAGGGAGCGAGACCTTTGATAACGGAGCTCAGAACTTAACCTTACAGTCGAGCTCTTCTTTCAGAGACGAAGGGATAGGATCGAAAAAGGGCAGGTTGTGTAAATCCTTAGAGGCTAAAAAGCTACAACGAAGAAGATGTTTTCGAACTGCACAGGCTAGACCAGCACAAGCTCCAAATAGGATATTCAGAGAAAGAGGGAGTACAGGTAACCCGATGGCAGCGAAGACGCCTGAAATTAGAGTAAATATGAATAGAAAATGCAAAATGAAATCTGAGCTAGGAGCCAGAGTAGAGCGAATCGACGCAGGGCGAAAAATAAATGAGGACGTAAGAGAGTCTGGGCACAATTTAGCAACGGAGACTCAGAAAAACGCAAAAGCCGAAGTGGACGCCTTGTCCGCTTCTGAATCTTCATTTAACACCGAAGATGAACAAAACATTAATTTTAGAATCCGTCTGAAAAGGAAGAGGGGGAGGGAGTGGGAAATGGAGAGTGAATTCAAGGGGGAAAGTGCCGTGGATGAAACGCAGGGTTCGGAACCACGTGCTGATGTCATCGACCCTTTTAAAGCTATTTTGGATTCTGTCGCGATCTTAAACTTGGAAATGGAGCGTATTCGAGGCCACGGAGAAACGGACAAGAGCGTCGGCCTGGAGCAAGCCACTAAAGCTGTTCAGGACGTCTTAGAACATTGCCAAAAAGAAAGTACTTTCAAATCCAGGAAAAGGCGTAAAAAGATATCTGGTGCTAGCATCAACAGCGAGAAGCATGCTAAAGGACAAGAAGCGTCTGCTCATAGTAAAATGGAGTTGCCTGAGGTGATAGAACAACAGAGTCAGTTTATAAGACATCTCAAAGTCGAAGCTGATAACATGGACATCAAGCCGTTACCTCTGCTCCGGTTGCGCCGCCGGGCCGAGGGCAGATGGGAGGTGGACGGCGAGGAAGCTCACACGCAAGACGGAAACACAGGACCGGTAAATTCTGTGCTGAGGGACTCTCGATTTCTGTCCTGCTTCTTTCCTGAGAGGATGCCGGTGGGAGAGATGGCTTTCAGCAGAGTCAAAGAGGAAAACCTTTCTCCGTGCCAGCACCGGACAGCAGCTAGCAAGTGCGACAGGATTAGAGAGCTCTCTAAAGGTGCGGTCACTTCAGAGCCTTCGCTACTGTCCCTTTCTCCCTTATCTCTGAACTCTCCATATCACGAAGGACTAGCGGAAATGGCCCACCTCGCAAGAGTGAAAGAAACGTTTGCGCCAGAAAGAGTCGAGAATCTGGAGAGCGCAGAGTTGGGCGAGGTTTGCTTAAGTCACAACTTGCTTCAGATCAACAAAAGCCTCTCTAAACTTCAAGCCATGAGCCAACAGCAGCCATCATGTGCACCTGTTAACATCAGTGCAACTACCTCCTGTCAGATTCAGTCGAAACCTCTGTCTCCTCCCTCCTCCCCTTTCACCACTGAATGCACCTTTTCAAACTATTCAGAGGACATTTTAGATTTCCACTGCTTGAACCTCGACGGCTACGATCAAACGCACGCACAGAGCGGCCTCCAAAATACACTGACGGACTACTGCTCCGGTGAACCTCATAACACCGGATCTTTCAGTAGCCCCTTCTCTCAAAGCCCAGCGGACGGATGGAACCCAGAGACCCCTTACCTCGGCTCCCCAAGCCCGGGGAGTAGCTTTAGTACTCCAGAAGACTTGAGTTTTCCTGACCTTGGGCTTACGCGTTACGACACGCCATCGTTAAACAGCGAGTTCTCTTCCAAAGATAAAGCATTTTGTCCCGCGACAATGGGTTCAGCCACCATCAAAGATTCGGAAAGGAACGTATTTTTTTCTGATAGTACATCGACAAAGCGCAACGTGATTTTTCAGTCCAAGGAAGATTCTGCGACGCCCCTGATTTGTATGGCAGATAAAACATTAGGCAACCAGAGAGACTTGATAATATTTAACGCATCCTCAAGCGCAAAGACCGTCCCCCCTGCGGCTTGCTCACAGTCTCAGGATAAGATACATTTCCTTGACAGCTCAAGGAGTCTGTCAACCCAGTCGGACTTTGGTAAAATTCAACCTAAGGACAAAAATAACGAGCCGCTCAACTTCGTTAGCTCGATTAATAAATCCCAGCCTACCGTCTTGAGTCAGTCTGGGCCAGGTTTATACAATGCCGGATTACAAAGCAACCCGGTAAAACCGTTCCACTCGCTTCATACAGGAAGCAAAACCACCTCATGCTCGGAGTTACCGGGGCCTTTGAACTTTGGCAGTACGGTTTTCCGTGGCTATGAGAAGAAGCCTGCGGTTTTCCAGAACTACAGCAATCTGGTGAAAATTGAAGGAGGAGGATACGGTCAGAATGTTTGCAAAGGTCCTTCAGTAGGTGACTCTAAATTTTCTTTGAAATCTCACGGCAGCAAGTCTGAACTTACCGACCCCATTCCAGGGCCGTCGAGTTTACGCAATCACAAGGATTTATCCTCCGAGTGTTCTCAGAGTGCATATTTGAGATACTCGGAAACCTCAAGAAGAGACACGAAAGCCGTTCCACCAAACAAAGGACTCTCTAAAGCACACCCACAGAGCGATCGGGTTTACCCTGTTTACTTTCTCAGCTCTAGCAAAACCACAGCAAACGCCATTAAGAGCATGCCTATGGAAAAGCCTCCGAGCGTAAGGGCTGACGGTTCTGTCAATCCTGACATTCCTTCTACATTTTTTCATAGCACTCAGAGTCACAGCATCCTCAACAGTAAAAACCTACGGCAGGATAAACCCCATGCCGTGGTGGCCCCAAGTCAGAGCTCTCAAGTCTCGGGTCCGCTTGACAGAAATCAGCTCTGTTTCTCACACTGTGATCCCTTAGACGTCACCTTCAGCTCTTCGCTGTCCCCCGCCGTTTCCCAGCACAGCAGTCCCCAAGTGAGCTACCGAGATTCCGTCGGTCAGGACGCTCCAGCGACCAAACCTCAGCCGTCCTCCTTCGTGTGCAATCAGTCCGCTCACCCGTCTTACGTCGTGAACTTCACCGGTGATCACTCGGTCACCCTGAACTACAACGACGGCGGGGAATGTTTGAATTATTCTTCGTCGATGCCCGCGAATTACACTTACCATTGCCTCATGGAGCCTTCCGGGACCCAGGGAAGGCTTATCGTAGAACCGTGCGGTCCATCGACCATCACGCATTCTCCTTCCATGGGCAGCTTTGTGGGCCCTAAAGGCCTGGCGGAGACGAGCAAGGACTGTCAGCAGCATGGGCAGTCCGGATGCCATCCGGTCATTTCCCATCACTTCCCGTCGTCTCACTCGCAAAGCGCCTCTCTGACGGACCGCAAGCCCAAGAGACTGCGGCTGGTAGTCACTGACGGTACAGTAGATCTGGACCTGCAGTACACAGACTGACGGTTGCTAAATCGCTTATTTATTAACGACAATGCAAATATGTTGTTTATATGTAAACAGAAAAGACGTACTTTTAAAAGTTGTGCTTGGCGTTCATGATTTACGATAAGCTTTTGTTTTTTGTTTTTTTGTGTAAAAGAAAAAATTTACACAAATATTTAAGACGTACTTCATTGTCACCCATGATGAATTCATTGTGTAGTATATTTATGTATAAACTGTAGCAGTTTTCACATCGTAGTTCCTATCGGCCACATGATGGAGATGTTATTCTGTCTTGTGGATCTAATTTTTTTTTTTTTCATACTCGTGTGTTTTAAACGGAGACATTTAGGGCCTACAGGTTCACCATATTTTTCGCGGTAACCATGCACGATATGTTGGAGTGGCTCTGTTTGTGGAGGACCAAGACAGGGAGCATGCGCTGTATTTTTAAAATGTTTTTTTTAAATTTTTTTTTTGAGTTCTCGTATTCCTGCCAGGCTCATCAGCAGTAGCCCCGTGGCTGGGATTTATTTATTTTATTTTTTTTAATGCTGCTTTCACGCTTTTCAAACTTTTTTTTTTTCCCCTTTCCCGTCTGGAGCGCACACTGTAACCAGAGCATGTTCTCTCTTATCATCATCATCATCATCATCATCATCATCAGTAACGACATTAATCGGTAACGTCGAGGTCGTTTGTCTCTCCGCGATTCGAGAGAGTTTGAGTCGCATCACGTACGAGTGAACGTCGCAGAAAAAAAATTAACTTCGGAAACATTTTGTCGTAAATCCTTCATATTCTCACTCACGAGGCTCGTTTCTGTTTCTTCAGCACTTTGGTCAGGAGGTTTTTAACAAAAGAAAGAAGAAAACAAAAAGCACTTGACGTCACTCGGGACTTTTCTGAAAAGGTGAACGTTTTTCAAATGCTCTGAGCGGAAAACGTAGACGGACACGTAAAACGTGCGCTGATATTTGAAGGGGAAAAAAAAAAACTAACAAAACTGAGTGTGAAAGCAGATATGAATTAAACCGGGTCTAAACTTTTCAGTTATGAACTCGCATATCAGGTGTACACGCCGGTCTAAAGTCTGGGTAGAGGGAAAAAATTAATAAACCTCAATCCAAACAATTATCCAGAAATTTTGCGATGAATTTAGCTATCGACGTTGGAACATCTCGCTCACGGCGTCCCGTATCGCAGAGTGTAACACTTCGTTTCTCCGGTTCAGGTCGAAGCATCGTTACTATAATACTATTATTTATTTACGAACACGTAAAATAAACGCCGGTTTGCGTTGGAAAGCGTCCCGGCTCGCCGATCACTCGCCATCCGAACACACACACGCTTCCTACTTTAGCTCTTGTAGTAGTTTGGACAGTATTTATGCTGGATACATTCTTGAATTTTTTTTTTTTTTATATTATTTTTTTTATCGCAATCGCAATATCGACGGTACCTCGCGAGAGACGGACGGAAAGGTGGAACGTCTCCGTAACACGTCGCCACTCGTCCACGGTCGGAGAAGCTGAAACGTCCGCTCGGGTGCGGTGAAAACACTGATCTGGGATCAGGCTGTTTTTAAACCTGGGCACTCAACACTACTTTTTTTAAAAAAAATAAAAGATTAATTTTTTTTTTTTAAAAACCTACGTTTGCATGCTGTGTATGGTATTTAACCTCCTGTGTGTTAGAGACTGGAAGGCATAAATATTTGTGAAGTTACACATTTTCTACACATTTCAGATTCTGACATGAAACATGATGTTTGTGTGGTCGTGTTCAACGTTTTCTTTTTTTCCCAACTGTACAAAAAAAGGCCAATATGATATTTATATTTATTTCAATATGCTCCACACATGGTGCTTTAATATAACTTAATGTTTCAATTGTACTGTATACAAAATGTTTTTTGTTTGTTTGTTTGTTTGTTTGTTTTTGTTTTTCCCTCCTAAATATCTCGGACGTCAATGATTTAAACATACGATTTTTGTTGTTTTTTTGGTCTGTATGTCTCTACTGAATATCTTCTTTTTAGGAAGTTTGTAAGTAACAAGGTTAGATTGTCTTAATTACTATTCCACTGTAAAGACATGAAAATGATATAAATAAAATGTTTGTCACATAATCTTTTAAAACGCGGCATAAGTGACATTTTTATTGCTGTTTGTTTGTTTGTTTGTTTGTTTGTTTGGTTTTGGATGTCATGTTAAGAGATTTCTTACGAAAATATACGATTAAGAAAAAAAAAAAAAAAATGTACACTTTAGCGATTTGCCAAAGATTGCAGTGTTTAATTTATTCCTCAGCACCTCGTTGTGCTTTTTAACCGGTTATTGTTACCTCTATTTTTTTAAAGTTTTCTTTCTTTCCTCCACTGCATCAGTCGTAAAAACGATGTCCGTCTTTTTTACGCTCGTTTCTCGTTATTTTTTTTTATTTGAAACGGTGTTTTCTATCATTTTGATCAGTTTGGATTCTAAAACAAATATTTTAGTCCCGAACATTAACGACTTTTGTTTCTTATATATTTATTTATTAGAATAAGTGAAAATTCACAACACGCAATTTTTGCATTTTTTAAATAATGAAAACCATCTAATGAATATAGATATGTTTATATAATAAATAAATAAATATATATAAATATATAAATAATCAGAATTAGCTTTATTCGCCGTGTGTCTGCGCAGACACACGAGGAGTTTGTGGTTTTTAAGGTGCTCTTGGTCCAGACATCTGACATGAGAGCAGAAAACATTTAAATACGACGACTTATCGATAAAATAAATAATGTATGAATCTGGAACAGAAGATTTAAGTGGTACTGGCGATTTTGCGTGAAGTTTTTCCCAGTACCGTTTAAAGGGTTGCGTTGGCACCGTCAGCGGGCACCAGGAAGTGACGTAAGCCGCTCGACGGTGACGTGATTCGTGTGCTGAGTTCAACGATGGAAACGAGGAACGGCGTAAACAACCGGAGGATGGAGGACACGGCGATCGGAGCCGTCCGTCCGTCTCTCGCTGTTCTCCGTACTCGTGAAACGCTACAGTATGTTCAGGTGATGACGTTTTCGTACGCGTTTGGCCAGTCGGCGTCTGCTGACGTCACGGGTTGTACCGGCTGTGCTGGCGAGACCCTGCGCCGGAGTAACTCGGCTCTCGAAAACAGCGGTCCGGTACTAAAATCAGTTCCGGAGGAGCGAAAACGCCAAAACGTGGGCAGTTCCACATTTAGTTCAGGTTCTATGAAAAGGTTCCCGCGGTGAGACAGACCCTCATGTGAAGGTCCCACTTCAGGTCCTGAGAGATGGTGCTGTGGGTGATGGTGAGAAGACCAGAGCAGAGGGGTTACTCCTGAAGCCCACCATCATCTCCACAGTGTTGAGCATCTGCAGCTCCAGGGAGTTGTGACTGCACCATATATATATATAATTTATGCATGAATATATTATGGGATGTAATTTCTGCACACGGTGTTATTAGCAAAAATCAACCAAAATGTGGGTGTAAAATTTATTTTATTTAAACTCTGGAAACAGTAAATTGAGCCTGAACGCAGTAGTTCGTCTTGTAGTGTCGTTTCCCGCGAGTCTTTAATTAAATTGATTGATTAATTGCACCGTATCCGGAGTGATGAGCTGCAGCGATCCGGTGTGTGTCGGGTTTGGGAAGTGACGCGTGATCGGGACTGAGAGCGTCCTGAGGGAACAGAGCTGAGGGTCTCACCGAGACTGCGAGAAGCTCCGAGGTTCCTCACTTCGCTCCTGAGTCCTCCTCTGATCAGCTCTCTTACTGACTGCTGTCCTTCACCTTCCCTTCCTCTCTTCCTCTCTTCCTCTCTTCCCTTCCCTTTCCTTTCCCTGCTATTCTTTCTTTCTTTCTTTCTTTCTTTCTTTCTTTCTCCTTTACTTTCCTTCTTTCCGTTCAAATCTGATTTCTTTCTTTCTTTCTTTCTTTCTTTCTTTTCTTCTTTCCTTCCATTTTTTTCATTTTTTTCTTCTTCCCTGTTCCTTCCTTTCCCGTCTTTTCTCTCCTTTCCTTTTGTCCTTTCCATTCCTCCTTTCCTGTCAATTCTTTCTTTCTTTCTTTCTTTCTTTCTTTCTTTCTTTCTTCCCTGCACTTCTTTGCTGATGGAGAGAGAGAGAGAGAGAGAGAGAGAGAGAGCGCGAGCGAGCGAGAGAGAGAGAGAGAGAGAGAGAGAGAGAGAGCTGACCTGCAGTGTTGTAATTGTGTATAATATTAGAGTCACACTGCTGTGTGTTAACTGATCGTTTGTGCACGGTGAGCGAGTTCCCCCTGCTGGAGTGTGTGAGTGTGTGTGTGTGCGTGCGTGTGTGCGTGTGTGTGTATGTGTGTGAGTGTGTGTGTGTGTGTGTGTGAGAACATGGCTGAATTAAATTTACCCACAATGCAGTGCTCTTCACTATTCTGTTCTCGTTTAGATTTCCGTCAGCGCTCCTCGCCGTGTCCTGCGTCTCTGTTTATTTATCTGTTCCTCCTCCGCACTCGTCTTCAGCTCGTGCTTTCTGAGTTGTGTTCAGTCGCGTCTCTCATCTGTCGTTTATTCATCTGCTTTCTGTTTTTCTTTTCTTCTTTGTGCCTTTGTCTGGATCCCACTTCTCCTTTTCTGACCCAGTTTCCTCGTTTCTCAGTGGAGAGTAAAGGGTTAAGGACGGAGCCAAGTGGGCCAGCTTTTTTCATAACGAGGACAGCAGGAGGTGTGTGTGTGTGTGTGTGTGTGTGTGTGTGTGTGTGTGTGTGTGTGTGTGTGTGTTGATGCTATGGTATCATTAGCTCCGCGTGGTGTACAGTGAGACTCGTGCCGTAGCTCCTTCACTGCATGTTGTACTTTAATAATAAAATATTCAGCTGTTAATCAGCTGCTGCTTAAATATGCAAATGAGCCCAAGAGCCTTAAAGTCCTTTCCTTTACTCTTTCGTTTCTCTTCCTTCTTCCTTCATTACCTCTTTCCCTTCTTTTCATTTCTTTTCCTTCACTTCATTTCCTTAATTCTTTCTTTTCCTTTACTTCTGTCCCTTCCTTCATTCATTCATTCATTCCTCTTCTTCCTTTCTTATTATTTGCCCTTTCTTTCATTTCCTTCCTTTGTTACATCTTTATTTTCCTTTCCCTTCTTTCATTCATTCCTCTTCATCCTTTCCTATTTACCTCTTTTTACTTTCTTTTCCGTTCTCTTTTTTAATTCTTTCCCTTCCCTTCCTTCATTCTATCCTTTCCTTTGCCTTCATCCTTTCCCCCACTCTTCATTTCCATTCCTTTCTTTTCCCTTCTTTCATTCTATTTCATTCCTTCTTCACTCTTTCTTTATCCTCCAGTATAATATCTTCATTCTCCTGTTGTAATATAATAAAGTAAACTTGGTTATGAATAACTTCAGCTGCAGAAACGAAT
>CM074957.1:1034077-1044743 GCA_037577455.1 Pangasius macronema
TGAATGAAACAGAAAAATAAAACAGAATCGACTCTGAGACAAAATATAGATGTTTTATGTAAAAAAAATGTAGAAAGTGTTTAGCAGAATCTCAGCAGCGTTTTGAGAATGTAAGAGTTTTCGTTTGTGGTTGAGGATTGTATATTGTGCTTTTGATTTTTTATTTATTTATTTATTTATTTATTTGGCTCAGATGTATATTTCCCAGAGGCGGCTGAGAAGGGCTAGAAAATTTTGCTAACAGTAAAACCGTTAAGACTGAGCGTTACCCAGTGTGTTGCGTGCACTCAGACCTGTCTGTGCTTCCTGGTTTAATTTGTTCAAACGTTACAGCTCTGTAATCACGCCAACAGACGCGGAAAGCAGAAAAGCCGCGCTCACTATTGTCTCGAGCTGAGGAACACGAGCCTGCCGCCTCTGCGAGGTGAGCTCAGGGTGTAGCTAAACACGTCCGTAGCACCAGCGTGACGACCTGCTGTTATTACCTGCGCTGTGATTACAGTCCACTCACTTGTCTGTCTCCTGAACAATCCCGGATTAAAGCGTTTACTCTGCTGAGTGGCGTGAAAATGATCCTTCATCATGCACTTCTTAAGTCACCATAAAATTAAAGTACTGACTTCTTCTCTTCTTTTTTTCTCCCCGTCAGGGCGCACGGAGGAGGAGGGCGAGGAATCTAATAGCTCGATGCTCCTCTTTTTTTGTGATAATTTCGTTTCCAGAGAAGCTGTAAATGTAACGGAGAGCTGACATCAAAGAACAGCTCCATCTTCATCCTCACAAACACTATCACACACCACTGCATGAGATTCGGGGAAGTGTTTAAAGATAACGAGTGCAGACTGAAGAGAAAAGTGAGAATAAAGGACGGAGGGATGAAGTGGGTCGGCCGGGAGAGGCGTGCTGGGGATTTAGAAGAGGATGAGATGGATGGAGATAGGGTGTGAGGGACGAGGAGGACATTGTGTAAAGCAGAAGATGAAATGGCTTTCCGGCGTGTGCTGAGGGGGAAGCAGGGAGTCAGGCGAGAGAGAGATATTTCCATGGTGACCAGAGCAGGTTGGAGCGGCAGACGCGGCCGTTTGAAGCGGCGTCGAGGTGAAACGTCCTTTCGAGTCGGCGCGGCACCTTTATGAAAAACCCCGACGACCGTGGCATGAAAAGATTGTTTAGATTCAGGTCTTGCCCAAAACGCTGCACGTTGGTCGCTAGTAGGCGTTCCTGACTCAAGTTTATTGCTGGTTGCCATGGTTACCTTCGTATCGCTACGCCAGCGCAATGGCTGTCTTCCCAAGTGTGATCATTCTTTCTGAGTTTAGTTATTTATCGACACTCAGTTGTTAACAACATCTCACAAGCAGACAGTTCGGAAGGTGTTGATTAGTTTGCTGTTATAGGAAAATAATCAACCTGGGGTTGATGCTTCATGCTACTCGTGATGTCACACAGCGCTCCAAAGCCGACCAATCAGCAGCTCAGATTTAAACTCGCAGTAAACACAGTACAGATGCACAGTGCACTCCCTCTCACTCTTCTTTCTCTTTCCCCTGTTTCTTTTTCTGAATAATTTTAATGTGTAGGTAAATTGTGCAATGCATGCACAGTTTGCGTGTGTGTGTGTGTGTGTGTGCGTGTGTGTGTGTGTGTGTGTGTGTGTGTGTGCGTTCACACCTGCAGTGCAGCTTTTTATTCCTGCATTAATCCACATCTAGCTGACACTCATACAGCTGCACATTTAATTGGCCCACATAACTGCTCTCTCTCTCTCTCTCTCTCTCTCTCTCTCTCCCTCTCTCTCTCTTTCTCTCTCCCTCTCTCTCTCACACACACACACACACACACACCATTCAGTAAAGGCAGACCACCCATACATGTTCACTGAGCACACATTTGACTCAGACACATGACCAGGCTTGACTTTGCTTCACCAGGGTTCAGTTGATTTTATTCGCAGCAGCACTTGTAATAAAACCAGCGGTGTCACTGAAGTCCAGGTCCAGCAGGTGAACCGGCTCTTCTTTTCCTCTCTGACCCTGGAAAGAGATTGAAAGAGATTTTGATTTTGAAGGTTATTGATTTGACAGTAAAGCAGGGCCAAGGTTGAGTTTAAATCTCTGCTTTTTCAGAGTCACTCTCTGCATTTCTTGTTTTTCTGTTTTTCTTTGTCGCTAAAGGTTCACGCATCGTTAGAACCTGTTGAAAGAGCCTGGAATGTTGGAGTAGTAAAGAGGAAGTAATAACAGGCGGCGGGGCATGGAGTTATTTTCTGTTTGTTCTAATAAAATTCAAAGTCGATCAGTTAGTAAGCTAGCGCAGTAGTAGATGCAGATCAGTTTTGGAGATCTGCAACACCTCTCTCACAATCATTTATGGAACAAGTTATTTAAGCTGTATTTTTATTTTTTGACCTCTCATGGTCGATCACAAGTCTCTTGTCTCTCCTTACGCGTCTTTGAGTTAGTGACCCATCATGAAGTAGGTTTATTTCTTATCTGGATCGACGGTCATGTCATGTAACGTGGAGGAGATCCAAATCTCTCTCTCCTGGTGTCCCTCAAGGCTCAGTGCTTGGCCACTTTCTATTCTTCCTCTATACCCATTCTCACAGTGAGGTCATATCATCACATGGTTTTTCATAGCACTGCTATGCTGAAGACCCTCAACTCCTCCTCATATCACTCATTTTTCTGCACTCATCTAATTATTGATGGAAGTTCAACATCTGAAGCTGAATCCCAGCAAGACTGAGCTGCTCTATGTCTTTGGAGATGCACAAGATCTCCACATCAAGATCTTGTAGTCTCCTTGGAGAACGTTCTCATCATACAATCTCACAAGGCATGAAACTTCGATGGTGTCCTGGACAACCAACCATCCTTCTTTCTTCATACTGCTAATATAACTAGGTTTCTTCTCAGGAACATTAATGAGGATAAGGCCATTTCTCTCCATATAGGACACTCAGGTGCTTATTCAGTCCCGTTTTCTCTTGAGATGTGATACTGCAACTCACTCCTGGCAGGTCTTCCCCTTGAGCACCATCAGATCCCTGCAATTGATCCAGAATGCAGCTTCAAGACTTGGTTTAAGTTTTCCTCACCGTGTTCCACATCACCCCATTGCTGCTTTCCTACACTGGCTTTCTGTAGCGGCTTGCATCAGGTTCTCTCTCCCTCTCCCTCTCTCTCTCTCTCCCTCTCTCTCCCTCTCTCCCCCTCTCCCTCTCCCTCTCTCTCTCTCTCTCTCTCTCTCTCGCTCTCTCTGTGACCTGCCTGATCTATCCTGATGGACCCACTGTGAGATATTACTCACTGCTGCTGGAGATGGCCTTCATGGACAGCCTACATATCACCATGGGTTTACTGTGCATGGTACCACGCAGAAACCCTAAAGATGGCTGTGGATGTTCTTTCAGCAATTGCTAGGAACAGTTTATACTCAAGTCTCCATCACAGTTTATACTCAAGTCTCCATCACTTGAAGTTTCATACAAGAAACGTAGACCTGAAACTCTGATGATGCTCATACTCAGGTTCCTTTTAACACACTTGGCACTGCTTTATTTTATAGTATACAGTTACAGAAGTGGAATGACTTATAATCGCACTATCCGTTGCACCCAGATGAGGACGGGTTCCCTTTTGAGTCTGGTTCCTCTCAAGGTTTCTTCCTCATGTCGTCTCAGGGAGTTGTTCCACACCACCGTCGCCTCTGGCTCGCTCATTAGGGATAAATTTACAACCCTGTTTCCAAAAAAGCTGGGACAGGGCCGTGTTTAGCACTGTGTAGCATCTCCTCTTCTTCTACCAACAGCTTGTATACGTTTGGGAAGTGAGGAGATGAGTGGCTGGAGTTTTGAGTGGAATGTTGTCTGTATTTTTGCTTCATGATACGCCAAACATTTTCAATTGGCGAAAGGTCTAGATGCAGATGATGAGATGTTTAAATCCTTTGCAATTTTACGTTGTGGAACTTTATTCTGAAATTGTTTCACTTCTTGCCCGTGCAGTTTTTCACTGGTCGCTGAACCATTTTAATTCTCTATAAGATTCTCTTTTTATACCTGATCGTGTTACTGGCCCGTTGCCAATTAATCCAATTTTTTCAAAATGTTCCTTCAGCTGTTTCTTGTTCGTATTATTGACTTTTCCAGCCTTTTGTTGCTCCTGTCCCAACTTTTTTGAGACATGTTGTCTAATTGAGCTAATATTTTTCATAAAATAGTAAAATGTCTCACTTTAAACATTTCATATGTTGTCTGTGCTCAGTTGCGAATAAAATATGGGTTTATGTGATTTGTAAATCTTTGCATTTTTGTTTTTATTCACATTTTTACAAAGCGGCCGTAACTTTTTTGGAAATGGCGTTGTAAATTAATATTTTATATCCGGATTTCTGTAAAGCTGCTCTGTGACACTGCCCCTTGTTAAACGTGCTATACAAATAAAATTGAATTGAACTGAATTGAATTTCGTACACTGATGCATGCACACGGAGTTAAAAATGGACCCGCACCAACCGGAAGGTACTTATCAAACCTCCAGCATGGCGTGACTCGACCACCCCAGACTTTTCTGTACTGGCACCCAGGTGATGATATGAACTCCCATTCGATATGAACTCTGTTTTCACATTTTCTTTTTCATATGTTTTGGCTACAAAGCACTTCTGTAAGTTGCTCCAGATAACTGCGTCTACTAACGAACGTTAGGGGTCGCCACAGCGGATCATTGTTCCACATATTTGATTTTGCACAGTTTTTACGCCGGATGCCCTTCCTGACGCAACCCTCGAGGCTTGGGACCGGCACCGAGAGCGCACTGTTGCGGTTCCCTGGCCGGGAATCGAACTGGGGCCACAGCGGTGAGAGTGCTGTGGCCTAACCACTAGTCCACCAGGAACTGCGTCTACTGAATCCTGCAAATCAATTTCTGCAAATGTTTAATTTGGGGGGGGAAAATGGTGTGGCCTCCTCTTTAATGGAAAATACCAAACCACTGTGAAAGCTCATGCCAATTCCCACCCACTTTTTACACACCGCTATGGGCCATTTGCTGCAGAGGTGGGCGATGTGATTTTTTCTGATCTTCTTGCTATCCTACCTTTCCAGAGCGCCTTTCTGACCTTAGAAAGTCTGTTCAGGAGAAAGCAGAAACCAAACTTATCCCTCATTTCCTTTTGTGTGTTTCTTCCAAACATCTAATCTTCTCCTCTGTCCTCCGTCTCCTGTACTTGAAAATCTGTGAAAAATTGTATGACCTAATTTGCATGAAAAGTTAAGAAGGTTAGGGTGGTGGCAAGGTTAGCTTGTGGTGGCTTAGTGTAGCGGAGCATGCCTTTTATTCTACCTTAATGACTTCATATATTTCAAATCCCTCATTTGGATTCTTACAAATGTATTTTCCCCCCTCTCTCTGCCTTTATCTGGTTCATCCTCATTTCGGGTTGCCTTCGTCTGCAGATCTCGCCGTGTATCTTCACGCTGCATGGCGGTGGGCGTATGTTAGCAGCTCTTTTGTAATGAATTTTTCACGCGTTGTATGCATGCAGCGCAGCTCATATGTCTCGGGATGTCTCGTCCTTGTAGCGCGCTGTGAATCTCTGCAGCTCCGTTCCAGTTTTATCCGAGAAACCAAAACTCCAGAAGACATCATCGCATTGTGGAGGAGAGAGTGAGAGAGAGAGAGAGAGGTGGAGGGATAGAGGGAGGGAGGGAGGGAAGGAAGGAAGGAAGGAGGACGAGGGGGGAGGGGGTGGAGGGACAGAGCATATGAGAGGAGAGAGGAGAGGAAGCAGCCAACCAGCTGAAAGAGACCGATGGATCAGGTCTGTTTGAACGACTGAGAGAGAGGGAGGGAGGACGAGAGAGAGAAGGGGGGAGAGAGTGATTGTCAGAAGTGTTACTATAGCGCTTCCATTCCGCCGGAACGCCGTGGATATCCCTCCCATTTCTCCGGTGCCTCCAAGCCATCCCTTGCCTCGCTCTACAATGTGATTTCCAGAGGTCTAATTACTGTCGCTGTTATTTCTTTTTATCTATTTCTTTTTTTTACCTCCCCATTTTTTCCTTTGATCTCCCTCCCTCGTTTTTCTCTCTCTCTATCTCTCTGTGCTGCTGCTGTTGCTGGATTTGTTGTCTCATTAAATCTGGAGGGATCTGCGAACAGAGACAACCGGAGAAGACAACCGTAGGAAGACAGTAAGTAAGCCTGCTTTTCTCCCAACGATGCGTAGAAGGCTGGAAAAGATTGTTGGCTCAGAAGGTGGGGTTGATGCATGGACGAGAAGAGAAATTGCTCAAGCTTTTGGAAGTGTGAATCTGTATGAACCTGATTGGTAGATTTCCACTCCAAGTTCGTCCTTGTGGTGCCGTTTCTGCAGAGCAGAGCAGAGCAGGTGCACACATGTGGAGTGCCTTTACCGTACCGGACTGCATGGGAGGAGGAGCAGATAGTCAAATGTTGGCAGATGTGTGTTTCAGCAGCAACGTTTGAGAAACGAGGAACATGTTCCTGTCTGAATTGCGCTGAATTAACTGAGTGGGGGTGAAAAAAAAATAGAGGAAGATATTGTCGAATGTGTAAGAAATCAGATTCATTTGCCTTGAGCATTACCTGCCCAGTACAGCAGTGATGGAGTGAGTGAGAGCTCTGATAGAATGATGTGGTGATGTTCAGGCTTCTGTCACTCTTGGTAACACACCCACTCACACACATTGGCATGCATGAAGATTCGCTCGCTCATCGACACCCACTGAGTTCTGCTCTTCGATGTTATGCCGAGCTGGTCCTTTCTCTCTCTCTCTCTCTCTCTCTCTCTCTCATGCTAAATGTTTTAAAACGACTTGCAGACTCGTAACTGTTTGAAGATTGTATGAAAATTTGCAAAGGTGGAGGGTAAGAGTTGTGCCAGGGTTAATGTACCTTTTGTTACCATTTCATAAGCATGAAATAAAATGAAATGTGCTCCTGTGTCCTAATTCAGATACATTTCTCATTAAATTAAAGTTGTTTTTGTGAAAACGTAGAATTTATGCACTGGCTTTATGCCATTCTGTAAATCCAGAGTATAAACTTTGGTGGAACAGCATCTGTAGGTGTGCTTTTAGGAGTTTGTCTTTTTGTATATCCCCTATCCACATTTTGAAGATCTTGTTAAGGGCTGATCTGTGGTACTCTGTGGTACGCTGTGGTACTCTGTGGTACTCTGTGGTACAGCATACTGGTGCTGGTTCCTCTGCAGCTGAAGGCTCACTTTTCAATTCAGTTCAATTCAGTTTTATTTGTATAGTACTTTTAACAGCAGACATTGTCACAGAGCAGCTTTACAAAAATAAATACAGTTGTAAATTTATCCCTAATGAGCGAGCCAGTGGCGACGGTGGTGAGGAAAACTCCCTGAGACGACATGAGGAAGAAACCTTGAGAGGAACCAGACTCAGAAGGGAACCCATCCTCATCTGGGTGACTCCGGATAGTGCGATTATAAATCATTCCCATCTATAACTGTGTACTACATGGACAAATAGTGCAATTGTGTAAACAGGAAACTCATTACAGTTTTCACATGAAGTTTGGTTTGTTGAACCTGTCCACTGTCCACTGATGGAGACCTGAGTGCAAAACTGCTCTCAGCAACCGCAGCCCCAAAGCCATCACAGCAACTGCAGTTCCTAGCCATCACAGTGCAACTGCCCATATGAACCGCAGTCCAAAGCCATCTCCATGGTCCCTAAGCAGCACCATCCTCAGCAATCCCAATGATCTTCAGGCGGTCCACATGGGGCCGCCCCCAGCAGCAGTGAGCAATCTCCAACCAATGAGGACTCCAACCAGAAGTAGGGCATCAGGATGGATCAGGCAGGTCCAGAGAGCAGAAGGGGTCAGGATCACTGATATCTCAGGAGTAGCATGTTGAGCTTGAGAGAGAGAGAGAGAGAGAGAGAGATTGTTGGGTATGCTTTTATCAACCCGTGCCCCATAAGACTACTTGCACTGTTCTTTATAGCCCCATTGCTTTCACCAAAACCTGCACAGACTTCTATGGTACATATTCATACATTGATGCCCCCTTATAATCAGTTTCCTGGTTGAGTTCCTGGTCTTTTGAGGAGAAAGGTTTGCTTTAAGGACAGCTTCCATCCAGTTCCACATTTGCATCAGTTCCATTTCATTTGCAGAGTCACATGATGTTTAAACTGAATGTATTTACGTTTATCCATCAGTGTGACCTACAGAATTCAGTACAAGCACAAATTTGAACAGTCAAAAGACTTTTGCTTGAGGTAACAACAGAGCTCATAACGTTATGGTCACTAGCACGGAAACTTAACCATCGAGCTACCGTTGCTCTGGCCATGGGGATGATTGGGTTCTTCAGAGATTAAAAATTTTCATCCTCCTTCACTTGAAGTGACAGGCTCTGATGCCACACCTCCTTCAGTGGGACTGACAGGCACTGAGGCCACACCTCCTTCAGTGGGACTGAGAGGCACTGAGGCCACACCTCCTTCATTGGGACTTACAGCCACTGAGGCCACACCTCCTTCAGTGAGACTTACAGGCACTGAGGCCACACCTCCTTCAGTGAGACTTACAGGCCCTGAGGCCACACCTCCTTCAGTGGGACTGACATGCACTGAGGCCACACCTCCTTCAGTGAGACTGACAGGCCCTGAGGCCACACCTCCTTCAGTGAGACTGACAGACACTGAAGCCACACCTCCTTCAGTGAGACTGACAGGCCCTGAGGCCACACCTCCTTCAGTGAGACTGACAGGCACTGAGGCCACACCTCCTTCATTGAGACTTACAGGCACTGAGGCCACACCTCCTTCAGTGAGACTTACAGGCACTGAGGCCACACCTCCTTCAGTGAGACTTACAGGCACTGAGGCCACACCTCCTTCAGTGGGACTGACAGGCACTGAGGCCACACCTTCTTCATTGGGACTGACAGACACTGAGGCCACACCTCCTTCAGTGAGACTGACAGACCCTGAGGCCACACCTCCTTCAGTGAGACTGACAGACCCTGAGGCCACACCTCCTTCAGTGGGACTGACAGGCACTGAGGCCTTCTTGTAAGCATGGATACAAACAGAGAGATACAAAGAGAAATCAGAAGAGGTATTCAGTGTTACCGACAGAGAGACTCCGTTTTCATTCACTGCAGCCATAACACCTCCGTACTGAGAGCAGTGAACGAATCTGACAGCAATCCCAGTCACTGTATCTTGCTTCACACCTGTCAGATTATTCACTCCATGCTTCCTGAGGCTCGATATTTCAGCCCACTGCATATGTCTGTATAGATGAGAAAGCAATTAAATCAGACTGCATTTGCTCTGATGTGACCTTTCAGAGTCAACTTCCTCTTTGACTCTCATTCGAGATTATGAAACATATGCAGTGTCTCATCTCAGGCTCTTAGGCATCAATCATGTGTAGACACGAGCTCTTCTACAAACCACTTAACAGGGGCCAAAACCATGTTCACCATCACCAACCTTTAGTCTCATAGACCACACCTTCTGCTGATGGTACAATTGTAATATGTGATGGGGGAAACATTAAGAGTTTGGGTCGGACGGCTTTTACGTCACGCTAGAAGACCAGGCCCTCCCACTGAAGAGTCCAGCCCTACGTTCACCCTAGCATGAAACGTCGCTCATGTCACTTGCAGTTTGTCTTTCGTGGTTGTGTAGCACCTGGTACTGATGTTGCTTGTGGATGCGGTCTGTCCAGCACCTTTTTATATATATAGCTACTAAGTTAAACACAAATTAAATAATGCACTAATCAATGAGAAAGTGTTTGTTTGTTTGTTTGTATGTTATATATCTGTACACATTTAATGAGAGGATGTATGTGACAGGATAAGACGAAACCACAGCTATGAGTTTTTCTTCCATTTTTGAGCAGTAAATGGGAACTAATTGCAGGTAGAAACTAAAGTTTCTGAGCGGGGAACTGAAGAAACGTCGGACCACACGCCCCATAGGATTGGTCAGAGGGATCATCCAAGCCAAAGGTTTGGATTTGCTGCTTTAGTGCGTGAAAATTAATTTGCATAGAATTGAGAAAATCTCAGTTCAGATGTCGCTTGCTAGCGTGAAGGCAGCGTTAGAAAACCTTCAGCCTTCAGGGAGGAGGACGTATGGTTAGCCGGGAGGTGCAGAAACTCTAGTGGTTTATGTCCTGAAGATATTTTCTGACTGCTTTCATTGTGTACTTATCTGATGTGGACAAAATGCAAACATCTGTTTGTGTCGTGATGTACAGTGTGATGTACAGTGTGATCAAGCCCAGTTTCTACGTGTGTTAAAGGTACTGTCTGTGATTTTAGCAAAGTTAGGTGAATGTTGGTGGTTCACCTCAGGCGTCGTTTGTGTAGTTTACAGTCTGATGTACCGCAAAGAGTTTTTCCTCTGTTAAAATACTTTATTGAAGCTGCCGGTATGTTAGGAATTTCACTAAATAGTGTGCACAGTGCTCGGACTTTAAAATTACAGATTCTAATGAAGTGAAGCGAAGTGAAGTGACTTGTGGCCAAGTGTGGTGAGCCATCCTCGGAATTTGTGCTCTGCGTTTAACCCATCCAAGTGCACACACACAGTAGTGAACACACACACACACACCCGTGAACACACACCCGGAGCAGTGGG
>CM074957.1:1088544-1093544 GCA_037577455.1 Pangasius macronema
GTATAGTGTGTAGGGTGTGTATGGTATAGTGTGTAGGGTGTGTATGGTATAGTGTGTAGTGTGTAGGGCGTGTATGCTATAGTGTGTAGGGTGTAGGGTGTGTATGGTATAGTGTGTAGTGTGTAGGGCGTGTATCGTATAGTGTGTATTGTGTAGTGCGTGTATGCTATAGTGTGTAGTGTGTAGGGCGTGTATGGTATAGTGTGTAGGGTGTGTATGGTATAGTGTGTATGGTATAGTGTGTAGGGTGTGTATGGTACAGAGTGTAGTGTGTAGGGTGTGTATGGTATAGTGTGTAGGGTGTAGGGTGTGTATGGTATAGTGTGTATGGTATAGTGTGTAGTGTAGGGCGTGTATGGTATAGTGTGTAGGGTGTAGGGTGTGTATGGTATAGTGTGTAGGGTATAGTGTGTAGTGTGTAGGGCGTGTATGGTATAGTGTGTAGGGTGTAGGGTGTGTAGGGTATAGTGTGTAGTGTGTAGGGATAGTGTGTAGTGTGTAGGGCGTGTATGGTATAGTGTGTAGGGTGTAGGGATAGTGTGTAGTGCATGTATGGTATAGTGTGTAGGGTGTAGGGTGTAGGTATAGTGTGTAGTGTGTAGGGCGTGTATGGTATAGTGTGTATGGTATAGTGTGTAGGGTGTGTATGGTATAGTGTGTAGTGTGTAGGGTGTAGGGATAGTGTGCTGTGTGTGTGATTGAGATGATGTGTATGTGGTTTATTATATCACTGGTTCCTCAGATCGTTTGTTGCCGTGGTGATTTCTCAGTTCTGCATTAAGGTGAGTCATGACTTTGGGAAATAAACAGATATTGACGAATTCATAAAGCCTCCACGCTCGATTTAAAACACAGGGTTTTGTTTCTAAGATCCCGATTTGTTCAGAATTAAATTAGGTTACTAGATTAGATTAAATTATTTGATTAAATTTAAATTAGAGACTGTAATAGATTCAATTAGATAATGAATCGGATGTCAGATGAACGTCCTCAGCCAAGCGACGTCGCTCTGCTGATTTCACTTTATCTCCCAGAGGGAATTGAATTCTCCTGTTATCTGTCTGGTGTCCTTGGGGAATAATGCGAATCCTTCATGGACACAGTGTGCGTGCTGGAACACAATGCTCAGGGAGTTTGTGACAGACGAGTGTAAGGATGTGAATTCTGAAATTCACAAAAGTATAAAAGTAGAACCACGAGTACCATAAAAATCATACCGCTTTATTTTACAGTATTGTAACTCCGTACCGTTTGAAAGGTATTCAAAAATATATAGTAAATTCTGTCCGATTCAAATGATTCACATTCTGCTCAAATTGCATGATTCAGATTCTTGCCCAGTCAAATGATTCAGATTCAGCCAGAGTCACATGATTCAGATTCAGCCGGAGTCACATGATTCAGATTCAGCCGGAGTCACATGATTCAGATTCAGCTGGAGTCACATGATTCAGATTCAGCCTGAGTCACATGATTCAGATTCAGCCTGAGTCACACGATTCAGATTCAGCTGGAGTCACATGATTCAGTTTCTCTTTGAGTCTAATGATTCACATTCTGTCCAAATCACACGATTCAGATTCTTGCCCAGTCAAATGATTCAGATTCAACCTGAGTCAAATGATTCAGTTCTGCCTGTGCACCACGTCCATGTCCATGTCATGTCTACTGTCTTGTCTAGTCTACTGTTTTGTCTCATCAGCTGTCCTGTCTGTTACGTCCTACACCCACCACTCATTCATACTAACCCTTAAATACGAAGGACAAACATCTGCAAATATGGATGAAGTAAAATAAATAAAGTCTTAATGGTCCCCAAAAGATGTGAGAAAAAAAGAGGTAAATATGTAGTTTTAAAAAGATATATAAAACTTAATTAAATTAATAATACTCAATTTGCAACTTCTACTTCTTCTTTTACTCTCTAAGTAAAGTTACCAGCGTAAAAAATATATTACTTAAGTATACAATAGTATTTGATGCTAATATCAATGTTTAGACATGACATCATCAATAACCACTCACTAATGATTTATTATACTATTATCAGTTATTTCCAACCACGCACTCCATCATTTTATCACTTACCTAACTGACAAAAACAAGAGGCGACATGTCCTCCGCTGTCATTTTTAGTGATTTGTTCGAGTGATTCCACAACAGACTGTTCAAGCTGAGGCAGTGAACGACATTATTGACGTTTCCTTCGGCTGCTGTTACTGCTGATGGATCGAGTGATTGTGTAGAGTGTTTGTTGTTGTGTAACTCGTACACACGACACTGTTGCTTTCTGCCTCAATGTCAGAATGTGTTTTTTCTTTTCTATGCCAGTGTTTCTAACCAACTCTCTGTGACGCAGTGAACGTTTATAATTCTATAAAATTAAATAGGTGCCAATACTTTCGGTTAAACAGGGCTTTACTGGTATGCTTGCCAGTTTCGCAAACTTAGATAAAAAGCAAGAGCTTACAAAATCATAAAATGATAAAAGTAACGTGTCAGATGATTCACTTTCTGTCCAAGTCACATGATTCAGATTCAACCTGAGTCACATGATTCAGATTCTGCCTGAGTCACATGATTCAGATTCAGCCTGATTCGCATGATTCAGATTCAACCTGAGTCGCATGATTCAGATTCTGCTTGAATCACATGACTCAGATTCATCCTGAGTCACATGATTCAGATTCAGTCTGAGTCACATGATTCAGATTCAGCCTGACTCTCATGATTCAGATTCATCCTGAGTCACATGATTCACATTCAGCCTGAGTCACATGATTCAGATTCAACCTGAGTCACATGATTCAGATTCAGCCTGAGTCACATGATTCAGATTCAGCCTGAGTCACATGATTCAGATTCAGTCTGAGTCACATGATTCAGATTCAGCCTGACTCTCATGATTCAGATTCAGCCTGAGTCACATGATTCAGATTCAGCCTGAGTCACATGATTCAGGTTCTGAGTTGAGTGATTCAGATTCTTTGCTGAATCACGTGATTAAAGTTCTGTCCGGATCACACGATTGAGATTCTGACTGAGTCAAATAATTCAGATTCTTCTGCCTGAGTCACATGATTCAGATTCTGCTTAAATCAGGTGATTCAGATTCCGCCTGAGTCACATCATTTGGATTCTTCCTCATTGGAGTCACGTGATTAAAATTCTCTCTGAAGATTCTGCCTGATGTGATACTTTCAGATGCATAATTCAGATTCTGCCAGCCGTGGCTTTTCTTTTGTACCACTTCCTGTGATATAATATAATCAGTCTCCTGTTCACACCCGTAGACGATGTAATAAAAACATGTTGTCGTAGCATGTGTAGTGTTCCGTGTCTTTTTATGCTAATTGTGTTTTTTTTTGTTGTTGTTTCTTTCAGTTTCGCTACAAAACCCGAGTGTATAAGCAGACCAACCTCGATGAGAAGCAACTCGCCAAGCTGCACACCAAGGTACTCCACCGAGAGCTGTTCTGCTTTAATTGGAGCGAATAGTGTGTGTGTGTGTGTGTGTGTGTGTGTGTGTGTGTGTGTGTGTGTGTGTATGGGTTTATATCCTAGGTGGATTATGTGAATTCCGCCATTGCCTCATTAGGAAGTTTTACAATCTATGTGTTTCAGAGTGTGTGTGTGTGTGTGTGTGTGTGTGTGTGTGTGCACTTGTGTTGCTTCAATGAGCTGAATTGTGTTCTTCAGCGCCTCTGCGTCGTCTCTGTCTCCCCCTACAGGCCAGTCTGAAGAAGTTCATGGAGTATGTCCTGTCCGGCAGCGTTGAGAAGGTGGCTAAGCTCCTGGACAAGGGGGTCGACCCCAACTATCATGACCCCGATACAGGAGGTCAGAGGTCACCTTCTTATTAAACAAACAAAGAAAACATAGCTATAACCCAACTGTGACATGGAACTGTTGATCGCTTCAAATTAGTTCGAAATCAAGTATAAAGGTTTAGATTTGTAATTCTAGAAAAATAAAGGGTTTACTTTATACTTTATACTTTAAAGGTTTTACCAATACTTTTAAACAGGGATTAACTGATATGATTTTCAGTTTCTCAAAACTCACAAAGTCATATAATAATAATAATAATAATAACAGCCTAATAATAATAATAACAACAGAAGAGTCACTTCATTCACATTTAATATTTAATATAATGTATAATTTTATGTAAAACTTAATATGTTAATAATACACTAAATAAGCAGCTAGTGACAAATGATAAAACAAAATTGTGCAAAAAAAGATACGTGTGTAAATGCTTTCACAAAAAAAATAAATTTAAAATTTTCTAAAAAAATGCTATAATGAAGAGCAAAAAACTGAATGAAATATAATTAATAATAAATATTTGATATAATATTTAGCTTTCAGGTTCACTGTGATATGGTTTTAAAATCCTCAAATTTTCAGTTTAAATGTTTTATGTTATTTGGTTTAAGAACATTAAAAATAAACCTAAAAAATAAACATAAAAATATTTATGGTGCTTTATAACTTTTGCACAGATCATTATTATGTGTTTCATTTTATTTCTGATTTATTAATATTTTTAATGGTAAATAATGTCCATGAAGCTGTAAGTTATGATGATAGTTATGATTTTTTACGAGGTTTGTCTTTACGAGGTTTGTTTGTTTGGCTTCGTCCAGTGGATGTCCATGAGTGCAGTTTATATATAAAATCTTAAAGAGACTTTTTACCTGGTGAACACTAACAGAGGTTTAGTGAACATGTGTCTCAGACATTCGCCTCATTAACACTTACAGCTTTTTGCTGTTTATCTGCTTAGAAACGCTGAACTCTATAACTGTTGGAGCAGTTTGGTCTTTATGAAGGCTCCATAAACCCCATTTCAAAATGTCCGCCCCCTGGTATTGTATTAGAGAGGTGGAATCTATAATGATGTGATTGGTAATAAGATTTCACTTTGAAATTAAATACGCCATTTTATATTAAACTTGAAACATAATATAAAATATTTTGGGCTTCATGATATC
>CM074957.1:1097984-1112886 GCA_037577455.1 Pangasius macronema
ATGCTCAGTAACACTTCCAGCTCATTTCCTTATAAACCTGCACACACTGCACCTGAGACACTGAGGATTTATTTAAAAAGTGAAGGATCATCACAGCAAATATTGACTTTGTTTCATTTATTACTGTTTACCGCTCTTTATAGGATTTTTTCTTAAATGTAGAAACATTTGATTTCATTATTTTTGAAGGCGTCTTTGCTCTACAGTGTTTCTTTACATGAGCCTGAGACTCTTAGTATGTCATTTGTAGCTAAATGGGTTCCTACTGCAAAAAATTAATTAAATAATTATAAAAACAAAACAAAACAAAGTTTTATGCTTAAATGTGAAAAACTGTCACATCATTTGTAGCAGAAATTGCTGTCGTAAGCATATAAATATAAATAAAATAAAAAATATATAAATAAATACATTTCTGACGTCATTTTTCAGTTTGTAAAATTCATAATTACTGATGAAATACTGAAAAAAATGAAACTAATAATAATTTAAAAAAAAAAACAAGCTTAAATGCTACATTATTTGAGGCTAAAATAAAACAAACAAATAAATATTTTGGATCTGAAGGTCCTGAGAAATATCAGGTTATTGTTAATATTCTTACAACATTATTTTTTGTATTTGAAACTGATTTCTTTATGCAAATGAGGCTTTATGTAATTAAGGAGCGGTAGAAAGAACTTTAATTTTACTCGATTCATTTTCAGATTTTGGGATAAACTCATTTAATACGCATCATGTTTTAAACTGTAGTGAAAAAAATGTCAAAAATAAAACAAACAAACGAAAACAAACAAAAGTTTTTCATTAATTTTGTTTTTTTTTCCACTCAAACGCATTGTGTGGAATGTTAAGCTCCGCCCACTTCACAATCACGCCATGTGAACATTTTTATTTTCTTTTTATTAATTAAGGTTGATATTGAGTCGTATTTTCAGAACAAGGTCTCAAAGTGAAAAGAAACAGAGTGATAATACCGTATTTCCTGACTGTTACGAAGCTCTGACACTGGAGACTCCTTCCATAAACGTTACATAAACGTCTCCTTACAGAAACCTTCAGCAAATCGATGATTTTTAGCTGTTACTATGGAAACGATGACGTATTAGAACGAGCGCGTTAATTATAAATAAACCTGCGCGACTGTCAGAGCCGCTGTTATAGAGAACTAATCAACACCTCCTGACCAATCAGAGCCGCTGTTATAGAGAACTAATCAACACCTCCTGACCAATCAGAGCCGCTGTTATAGAGAACTAATCAACACCTCCTGACCAATCAGAGCCGCTGTTACAGAGAACTAATCAACACCTCCTGACCAATCAGAGCCGCTGTTATAGAGAACTAATCAACACCTCCTGACCAATCAGTGACGGTGCTTTTTCTGAAGCTTTCTCTTTTAAAGCACTGGGAAGTAGCTGAGGTGTACGTCAGATAACGCTGCCAAAATGTCCTGATATCAGAAAATAAGGTGTGTGTGTGTGTGTGTGTAAGGTGTGTGTGTGTGTGTGTGTGTGTGTGTGTGTGTGTGTGTGTGGTTTGTAAGAGACTGTGTCTTTTCATTTCTATTTCAAATCTGCGCTGTGTTCGCGCTGTCTCTCACATTCAGAGCAGTGTTAATTAATAAAGGTGCCAAAGTTCTGACAAGGTATAAAATAAATCTGTCTCTCTTTCTCTCTCTCTCTCTCTCTCTCTCTCTCCCTCTGTCTCTCTCTCTCTCTCTGTCTCTCTCTCTCTCTCTCTTTCTGTCTCTCTCTCTCTCTTTCTCTCTCTCTCTGTTTCTGTATCTCTCTCTCTGTCTCTCTCTCTCTCTCTGTCTCTCTCTCTTTCTGTCTCTCTCTCTCTTTCTCTCTCTGTCTCTCTCTCTTTCTCTCTCTCTCTGTTTCTGTATCTCTCTCTCTGTCTCTCTCGCATTCTTCCACAACTCCTCCTCTGGCTGGAATCCTTTCTTCTTTTTTCTTTTCTCTTGCTTTCTCTCTCTCTCTCTCTCTCTTTCTCTATATGTCTCTCTTTTTTCTTTTTCTTTATTTCACAACTCCTTCTCTGACTTGAATCGTTTATTTTTTTCTTCTCTCCTTCTCTCTCCCCCCCCCCCTCTCTCTCTCTCTCTCTCTGTGTGTCTGTCACTCTGATTCTCTTGTTCTTTATTCCACAACTCCTCCTCTGGCTGGACTCATTTCTTTTTTCTTCTCTCTCTCTCTCTCTCTCTCTCTCTCTCTCTCTCTCTCTCTCGCTCTCTCTCTCTCTCCCTGTCTCTCTCTCTCTCTCTCTCTCTCTCTCTCTCTTTCTCTATGTCTCTCTTTTTTCTTTTTCTTTATTTCACAACTCCTCCTCTGGCTGGAATCATTTCTTTTTTCTTCTCTCCTGCTCTCTCTCTCTCTCATTATTCCATAATCCCTCCTTCCGACTGGAATCATTTCTTCTTTTTCCTATCTCCTGCTTTGGATTCTTCTCCTCCTCTCCTCGTCACCATGCTCTCTCCGTCCCGCTCTCTCCATTCGTTCTTCTCCTTTTCCTCCTCGTTTCTTCTCCAGGCTTGTCAGAATGGAAACTCGCAGCATCTGGAGCATCTGCTGTTCTACGGCGCTGACTCTTCATCCCAGAACGCCTCAGGAAACACCGCCTTACACATCTGCGCCCTGTACAACAAGGTAAAGTCTCGTCTGCTCGTCCGCATACTCTGAGATCACGAGCGGGACCTGGAGCAGGTTCGAGATGTTTCTGTTGTATGAATTTGTGCATCAGAAGCACAGTAAAGTTGTGTGAACTTTGTTGCTAGGCAACTGGGAAATATAGATGCCACGCTTAAGCTAACAAGCGACTGGAACTGTCTAAATTGCTAGCACTTATCTGTATAATATATTTTATACAGTGACAATGAAATGAAAATATTCAGAACGTCAACATTTACCTCAGATTTGCAGGTAAATTAATAAGAAAATGCTTCGCAGGGTTATTTGAAGATGCTAATAGCTAAAAGACAGCCACAAAGCAACAATTTTACCTCATGGACTTAATTCCTCTGTGTGTGTTTCAGAAATCTAGCTATAAATCAGTTCCTCTGAATTTTCCACTAATCTTGAGTATATGCTAGCTGCTAATGACTGAGGCTAGCAACTTTGCAAGCTAGCATGTAGTTATTAAGCTTTATAAAGACATAGTGACAGTAAAAACTGGACAAATACATCACGGACATCAACATTTACCTCAGATGTGCTGGTAAATTAGTAAAAAAAAAAATCTGAACAATGAAAATTACACAGAAATCACAGTTAGCATTAACCGCTAACCCAAAATTTAGACTTCATATACTGCGTTCATGTCGTATCTTCTCGTCAAAACACGTTGGATCGAATTTAAATGCAGTCATTCTACACAACGTTAGCAAAATGTTAATAGGCTATGTGACTTTACATACTTTAAAAAATACTAAGCTGAACTAGTAGTAAAGAGTTAAAACAAAAATAAATGATAATGACAAAGCAACAATTTTACCTCATGGATTTAATTCCTCTGTATGATTTTCTGAACAATGTAGATATAAATCACTTGGTCTGATTTTCCACGAATCTTCATCACCATATGCTAGCTGCTAATGACTAAGGCTAATGATTTTGCAAGCTAGCATGTAGTTGCTAAGCTTTATATAGACAGAGAGACACTGAAAATGAGACAGAAACATAAGGAACATCAACATTTACCTCAGATATGCTGTTAAATTGCTAAGAAAATATTCAGAACAACTGAAATTATACTGAAATTGCACTTAGCACTGACCGCTAATTATGCATTTAAATGTTAATAAGAAAAGAATAAAGCTTGAAGGGGGTGAGTGAACGTAGCTAATACAATTAGCTAGCTTTGCTAATGTAAGTTTAGATCTAATCTGATTTGATTAGTGAGTTATTTCATTTGGGTTTAAATAGATAGCTTTAGAAGATTCTCATTGTTTTTCATTGGAAGTAAAAAAAAACAAACTCTGGACAGGCCACGCCCACAAGTGACAAATTACAAGCGACACAAGTGAAATTTTCCTTCATCTCAATCGCAGTGTGTTCGATGGTTTCGTACAGGAGAGCTGCGCACGAATCCTGCTGTACCGCGGAGCAAACAAGGACATAAAGAACCACAGCGGACAGACGCCGTTCCAGGTGAGAGAGTGACTGTGGAGAACCAGGAACCAGTGAGGAACATCTGAAATAAAACACAAGACATGTGTTTCTTTAAGGCTTCTTCAGTTCCTCTTTAGGGGAACCTCTCAAAACCTAACTAAGAACGCTTAATTATCCAGTGAACCCCTAAAGAACCCTTGGAGAACCCTGTTTTTTTAAGAGTATACAGTAGGTGCATAGGTGTGTGGTACAAACTCCAAATTATTGCTCATTATTTTCTTCTTGATGTCTAGAACATTCTTAGGTTCTTTAAGGGTTCATTAGATGATTAAACCTTCTAAAAGGGTTCTACTTGGAAACCTTTCTGCTGTAAGATTCTACATAGAACCGTCCCTCAAAGTGACAACCTTAAGGGTCCTCAAGTTTCTATTAGAGTACACCCTTAAAAAGGGTTCTTCAAGATTTCTCTGAAGGTTCATTGGATAATTACCGCTTCTTAAAATGGTTTTTATGGGTTCTCTCTTTTCTGATGGGGAAACACTTGGCTCTAGAGTTTTACATAGAACCGTTCCTTAAAGGGACACCCAAAGAACGGTTCTTCATGGGATCTTTAAGGGTTCATTGGATATTTAAGTCACCTAAAATGTTTTTTTCTACATAGAACTTTAAAAGGTTCTTCCAGAACGACATCTACAGGCTTTTTACGTTTATATTGAGAGAACACTCTTAACAAAAAGGGTTCTTCAGGGTTCTTTAAGAGTTCATTGGATAATTAAGGGTTCTAAGCCTTCTAAAAGCCTCCAAAAAGAGGAATTTTTTCTGAGCAGGAAACAGTTGTAGGGTTTTTCATAGAATCGTTCCTCAGAAGGACAACTGAAGAACCCATAAAGGTTCGAGATTTTCTAGAAGTGCATGTTTTGTCAGCGCTTGTGCTCCTGTCTCATTTGGAAAGCTAAAGAATGACTAATAATGTTTTCCACCGTTGCTTGTTTTGGCCTATTTTGACACGTGTGTGTGTGTGTGTGTGTGTGTGTGTGTGTGTGTGTGTGTGTTTCCAGGTGGCTGTGATGTCAGGACATTTTGAGCTTGGAGAGATCATTAAAAATCATCGGGATTCAGACGTGGGTGAGTCAAACCTTTCAAACCTTCATAAGATTTATTCCATTTAATTATTAAATTTAATTATCAGTTTAATCGCTTCGTTAAAACACTAAGCCATAATTTTTTTCCTATTATTTGTAATTATTGTTCCTAATATTTCACAAGTCATCTTTCCTTTTTCCCTTCGTCCTGGCTAAAAGAAATTCTGATTGCAGCAAACTTTTATTTTATAAAATATAATTTAACTATTAAATTATTAGGTACTTTAAACAAACACGTAATATTGTACGTATTTATTATAATCTAATTATAATATTTATCATTTATATATAATTATTATATAATTATAGTAATAAATTGAACTTGAAATATTTGATATCATATTAACGACTCTTTTCCTCATTTTTAAAAAATTTATTTATTTATTTAAAAATTATTTTTAAAATACAAATAAAAGTAAATATTTTTACTTGTTTTAAAGATCTTGAGCTTTCAATTCAACACAGTTATGTTTAGGTTTGTGATTATAATAACAAAATAATAATGATCTACCAAACAAACAAACAAACAAACAAACAAACAAACAAACAAACAAACTACCCGGATTTCATGGACGTGTAAAATACACCGTGTTCTTGGACTAAGAGCACAAAATTCAGCGTATTCACTGTGAAATATTGGTTCATTCAGTTTGATTGACATTTTTCTAAAGGTTTAGGTATTTTTTTTACTTCAATAAGATTTAATAAATACTTGTTATTATTATTTCAGAGAGTAGTATGTAGTTTATACCTGCAGCAGCATAACACGGTAAAGTCCATCAGACAGATCACACTGCGTGGGTTTGTGTTCCTCATTGTGTGTGTGTGTGTGTGTGTGTGTGTGTGTGTGTGTGTGTGTGTGTTTTCCAACTTGTGTATGCTGCAGTGCCGTTTTTGGAGTCGCCGAAGTTTGCACCCCAGAGGCGGGAGAGCGGTCGCACACTGGCTCCGCCCCATCCACACCCGTTCCTCCGTGCCAACAGCGACAACAGCATGAACGTTCCTGAGTGGCTGGCCTTCCCCAACGCGGCCACGCCCAACATCGTCTCTGTGCAGGTACACAACGTTGAGTGTGTGTGTGTGTGTGTGTGTGTGTGTGTGCATAGGTCAATTCTTCAGGTGGAAGTGAAATTGTCCTTTAATTATAATTGAACTCATAAAGGTGTGTATTGTTTGTCTGTCTGTGTGTGTGTGTGTGTGTGTGTTAGGGTCTGAAACATGGCGGTACCCTGCGCAGCTCCAGCAGTCCCCGGGGAACCCGAACGCGTTCACCGTCCCGAGGCCGAACAGGAGACAGAGATGACCGCAGCAGACAGAGCCGGAGACAGGGGTGAGGAGTCAAATGCACTGAATCGCAGCGAATCACTTTGTATCAAATTCACTGAATCACAAATCAAATCTAGTGAAGCAAACTGAATTTGAAATGAACGAATCACTTCGAATCACAATTCTTTATACAGAATCACACCTGGACGCACATATCTGAATCACACTGAATCAGTCTCGCTTACATCGCATTCAATCACACTGAATCGCATTCAGTTAATCACACTGATTCACACTGAATCACATGCAATCGAACTGAATCAATCACAATGAATCACCTAAATTACACAGAATCAAATGTGTACACACACTAAACAAAACACACCACATCACACCAAATCACACTGAATCACTCTGAATCACTCTGAATCACACTGAATCGCACTGCATGTCCTTGAATCAAGGAATCACAATGAATCAGTCACACTAAATCAGACCGAATCACACCGAATCATTAGATTGAATTCCACTGAATCAGTCACTTTAATTAATACTGAATCATACTGAATCATTAGATTAAACGACACTGAATCAGTTACACCAAATCACACTGAATCATTAGATTGGACAACACTGAATCCTACACACTAAATAACACTGAATCAATAGTTTGAACTACACTGAATCAGTCACACTAATTAATATTGAATCACAATGAATCATTAAACTGAATCAAACAGAATAAATCAGACTGAATCATTAGATTAAACGACACTGAATCACGTGCTGAGTCAGTCACACTAAATCACACTCAATATGTGTATATGTACTGTACATGTGTGTGAGTGTGTATGCTTGTGTATAAATGTGTGTGTGTGTGCAGGCCGGGCTCCATTGGTTCACAGGGCGCGGCTCCGGCTCAGCGAAGGCGCCTGTACAGTGCCGTGCCGGGGCGAGTGTTTGTGGCTACGCGCTCACACACAGCACAGGGCGAGCGTGAGATCAGCCTCAACAAGGGAGACAAAGTCAAAGGTGTGTGAGTGTGTGTGTGTGTTTACATGTAAACAAAAGACATTTTGAGTACTGTACTATGGTCAGTGATAATGTCACTAAACGTGTGTGTGTGTGTATATCTCTGTGTGTTTCCTCAGGTGTGGATAATCGTTGTCTGTGTATGTATTCTGGTGTCATGAGTCTGTGTGTGTGTGTGTGTGTGTGTGTGTGTGTGTGTGTGTGTGTGTACATGTGTGAGAGAAAGTTGTATGAAATATTGTGCATGTATCCTGGTCACATGTGATGCACAGGTGCACTCACACCTGCTTGGAATCTGCACGTAGGTCATGTGTGTGTGTGTGTGTGTGTGTATGTATGTGTGTGTGTGTGTGTGTCCTTTATGTCCTCTGTATGTTTGCATATGTATGGATTTATATGATTCTGTGAATGCTCATGTATTTGTTATGTTGGCACTGCTCTCACACACACACACACACACACACACACACACACATACACACACACACACACACACACGCTTCTCTCTGTGCGTTTTCTCTCAGTACTGAGTGTTGGAGAGGGTGGATACTGGGAGGGGACGGTGAGGGGACGGACCGGTTGGTTCCCCTCGGACTGTGTGGAGGAGGTGGCAGCTCGCAGCCTGGAGCACCGCACAGGTGAAGAACACACACACACACACACACACACACACACACACACACACACACACACACACACACACACATTATACCCAAACAGTTATATTTATTAAAGGTTTTAACAGATGATAGTGAAATGACTGTGATGGCGTTTATGTGTCCTACATAGTGAATAAGTCAAGTATGTGATCTGAGACACATCCACAATGGACTGAAGATGGTGACCTATATAGGCTGTGTGTGTGTGTGTGTGTGTGTGATTTAGGACACATCCTCAGTGGACTGATAATAGTGGGATGCTTTTAACTCTATCGTAACAGAATGATGAACAGTGTTGTGTGATTGTGATACGCTCGTGTCCTGATTCTCCGGCGTAGGGAACCGTGACTAAGGGCACCTTGTAACTGACCACAGTGTAAGGCTAATAAACAGCGGTAACGCCCTCACACTCCTCTGGATGTGCTACTTCGCACTGAGTAAACTCAGGCATGAGAGAGAGAAACTTCAGACCTTGTTCAGACACACACACACACACACACACACACACACACACACACACACACACTCTCAGACACACATTCTGACCCGTGATCATGTGGGCACCGCTGTGTGTGTGTGTTGCAGACAGCCGTAGCGAGAAGACCAAGAGACTTTTCCGTCATTATACTGTGGGATCATACGACAGCTTCGATGCACCCAGGTAAGGCCCGATTGCCACACACACACACACACACACACACACACACACACACACACACACACATTGTACTAATTTTGGCCTAAAATGTCCATCATTACATATAAACTCAGCAACGCTTTTTTATGTTAGAACCATTTCGTTGTTGTTTAATGAGCTTCGCAGGACGCAAAGATCATGTGATCATGTGATCATGTGACTTTCACATCCATGAACATTCACATAAGAGTCGTTGGCTCGGATCGGATCGTAGTGAATGATTCAGATGTCGTAAGTTCTGGGCGTAGGTGTACCTCAGGGATGTGTTTTAAGTCTGCTAATGATTCGGTTTGTATCAGAGTGAGCTGAATTAATGAATTGAATTGAACAAATTTACTGTAAAGTGCACAATGTCAAGTGAATGTCAAGTTCTTATTTAAAGATAAAAAATTAATCTTTGGAATAAGAACTGGTATCTTCCTGAAGTATGATTGTAAATATTACAAATTGCTTCAGCCTCAGACCAATTAACAAACAATGGGCCTCATTTATCAAGCTGGATATGAATAGATTCCGTAAATTATCCGTAAATCATCTGTACAAGCGTTTACTGAATGCGTTTATTTGGTTTTCCTGAATGTGTGTAAATTTACTCAGGAGAAGATTAACGAATGCAAACCTGGACTTGATCGACTTCAGAGCATATAATCTGCATGGACTACTGCACTTTTATATCTGGAATATATTGTGGAAATTGTTTAAATTGCTTATTTTTATTACGTTTACGGCATTTATCCAGAGCCTTTGCCCTGATCGCTCATCATTCACAGCTGTCTGTGCACTTTACCTTTTATGGAGTTTTGTGGGCGTCGCTAAATGCAAACGAGCTGTGTCAGGAAAACGTTTTGCACATTACGGATGATCGGCACACGCACGCAAGTATGAAGAAAATCAGCATTTCTGAAACTTTTGCAAATCCAGAGAACATTTTAGCTTGGTTTGGCTTACACAAACACAACTTTAACACAACTTTACCTTAGCTATTTTGTTAAAGTCACTTACAGTGAATTAAGGCTGACGTTCCTGGATTGTTCGTTATCTGATTTTAATTATAGGAGCAATTTTAGAACAGGTTTAATACTTGTATAGGTGCGTAAACTAGTTCAACTATAACTCTGTTAAACAATGAAGTCCAATGTTCAATCATTTACTCCAATACGATACTAACGTGAACGTTTCACCTTCGTTAGCGTGTAGCGTGCGTCTTACTACAGCCGTCCTCCACGTGACATGCTTAAGAAGATGCTACACTGATCACACGCGTTTCCTCCGGTTACTGATTTAAGGGAAGTTCATAAATATCACTCTGTTTTTCCATTTTTTCCCCAGAAAATTATCAAAAGCTTTGTAACATCATTTTCGTTTTTTTAAGCGAGAGACACAAAGTTATCTAGCGTACCCCAGTTCTTCAATGTCATCTCATACACACACACACACACACACACACACACACACACACACACACACACACACACACACACACTTCCCTATTTTCTATTTTTACAATTTTTCCCATTATCTTTTCCCTATTTTGGGCTTTATTGCTCCTCCCATCTCATCGCGCTCTCCCTCCATCTCTCTGCCTGTCGCTCGCTCTGGTTGTTCCTCTCACTTTCCTCACCCCCCTGTACTTTTTTAATTTTCTCTCTCTCGCCTGGTCTCCCCCACCGGCTCTCCATCTGGAGGTCAGATGATCAAGGGCACTCGAGAGGAAGGGTGGAGAGAGGGAGAGACCGAGGGGAACGATGAGAGAGAGCTGTAGATGGATAAAGATTGAAATTAGAGGGTGGAGTCAGACAGAAGTAGGGAGAAGTACGGTGTGAGTATGAGAGACAGGAAGTGATGTGAATAATAAGAACAGCCAGAATAATAATCAAAACAACAATAGTCCTGAACATTACCTGCCACTGTTATTACTAATAATTCTAGTACCATTAATACTACAACAACAACAACAACAACAACAACAACACTACCCCTACCACCACAACTACTATTTCTAATACTACTACTAATAATAATGCTCCTATTTCTAACAGTAAATGCGCTAATGCTAATCACTGTACTCGTAATGCTATACTAATAAGAGAATTAAAAGCTGTGATATCTCATATCTCATATCTCATATCTCATAGTTGGGATAGTTCAGGCATTGGACGACATATTGGAAGGCCATGAGTTCAAATCCCAGCACAGCCGAGCTGCCCCTGCTGAGCCACTGAGCCCTTAACCCTTAAAAAATGAGATAAATGTATAAGGTAATGTCCTTCTGTAAGCCGCTCTGGATCAGGTCGTCTGCCAAAGACCAACACTTCCTGCTAATTTAACTCCAAATACTTATATTAATCCTAAAGTTACTATGACGATGACTACTACTACTAACAGTAATATCAATGATATGATTACTATACTAATATATAATTAGCATAATATGCTAATACTAATTACTGGGTCCCTGGAGGACTACCGTTTAGACCACAGTGCTCTCACCGCTGCGGGGTTCGATTCCCGGCCTGGGACCCGACCCCAGACACTGGGGCTGCGTGCAACAGTGCGCTCTCGGTGCTGGTCCCAAGCCCGGATTAAACCGGGGAGGGTGACGTCATGTAGGGCTTCAGGCGTAAAAACTGTGGCACATCAGATACATGGACCAGTGATCCGCAACTACATACTACTATACTGTTAATACTATAATAATACAACAGTACTACTAATCATCAGAAGAACAATACTCAGCTACAGATGCGTATGCTATTCATACTATTATAATACTGCTGTTAATACAACTGCTACTAAAAACAAGTCTACTGCTACTTTAGCTACCAGCACTGATATTAATAATACTGATCCTACTACTACTACTACTACCAATAATAATAATAATAATAATAATAATAATAATAATAATAATAATATCCCTTTTACTAAGGATACTGCTCAGAGCACTAAGGGCAATACTACCACTTATAACAGCAGTACTTACAATAATACTGATGCTACTATGACTACTAGTACTGCTACTGTGACTACTACTAGTATGATTACTACTACCACAATAATAATAATTATAAGACAATCCCTATTACTAATAGCACTAATCAGAGGACTACCACTTGTAGTAATCCTTACATTACTGATGCTATGCTATTAATACTTTATTAATACAATACAACCAAATTTAATCAAAAGACTAAAGACTACTTCACCTACAAGTACTGATACTAATAATACTGATACTGATGATACTGATACTAATAATACTGATACTAATAATACTGATACTGATGATACTGATACTAATAATACTGATACTAATAATACTGATACTAATAATACTGATACTGATGATACTGATACTGCTGATACTGTGACTGCGGAAATGACTCAGTTACGATTACACACGTTTTCTGATCCGTTAGTGTGGAGCGCCCGCCGTACGAGTCCCTGTGAACGAGCTGTTACCATAGAAACGATAACGCATTAGAACGGTCGCATTAATATTAACCTGTGGTTTGCAGCTGCACTACTGTCAGAGCTGCTGTTACAGAGAACTAATCAACACCTTGTGACCAATCAGAGTGGAGAATTCAGCAGCGCTCGCTCTCAGAGAGTTGCATAAAGATCAGCACACGCAGCAGGGCGAGCAGGCCTGCATGCCATATGCATGGACACACTCTGGCACCGATGCAAGCACGGACACACACATTCTAAACATGCACATACACCTTCTGCCACTAATCCACCCTCCCTTAGTTCTCTCTCTCTCTCTCTCTCTCTCTCTCTCTCTCTCTCTCTCTCTCATTGTTTTGCACATGCCGTGAACTCACTGTGATGTGATGTATTGAGCAGAAACATAGGAAAAAGCGAGTGTTCTTCAGTGGATGTTCAAGGAGATGATGTGATAGCGAGTGAGAGTGAAGGAGAGGGAGAAAGCAAAGGAGGAAGGGAAGGAGGGAGGGAGGGAGGGCGGGAGGTATCAAGCAAGAAGAACAACATCGCCACGTTAGGAAAGCAGCGCTGACGGAGATGATGTGAGTCCTGTTCTTCTCCAGCTCTAAGTCCTCCTCTCTCTCTAATTCTCTCTCTCTCTCTCTCTCTCTCTCTCTCTCTCTTTCCCTGTGCTGCTCATCCATCTCCGTCTCCGTTCCTGTCGTTCCTTTGAGGGTGGTTACGTCTACCTGTTTCCTGTCGATCCATTTTCATTCATGCCTTCTGCTTTGTTTACGGACGTCGCAGGTTGTGCTGGTAGGGGGAGGGATCTGTGTGTGTGTGTGTGTGTGTGTGTGTGTGTGTGTGTGTGTGTGTGTGTGTGTGGCGTAGAAGAAATGTGGAGTTCAGATGCAAGTTTGGAGTGTAACGTGGGCGTCAGTGGGTGGTAGAGTGCACATCAGGTCATTAAAATAACTCTGTAAAGAGAAAGTTTAAAGGACGAAAGGGAACGAGGAGGAGGAGGAGGAGGAGGAGGAGGAGGAGGAGGAAGAGTAAAGGTCAGGTGGACAGACGGCAGGAAGAGGAAGCAGATGGGGCGGAGAGACACATGGAGGAAAATAAACAACAGGTTTTGGATGAGCACTTCATTAGCTCAGGATTTTCATTCGGGAAACTTTGAAAGTCACCGGAGAAGCAATGTCCGGGGAAGCGGATAAACCGAGCCTCTTAAAGACGGACGTGAAGTCGGAGCTCAACGTAAAAATGATTAGGATAATTAACGCGCTGGTTTAAAGGTGCAGTTCGCAATGTTGTAATAATCATACAGCTTTACAGAAAATCACAATATTGCAGCGTGATGAATCCGGACACTTTCAGATACATTTCAGTCTTTTATTTTGACTTTTTCTTGCAAGACAACACAAACAGACCGGTCCAGTCCCGCCCCTTTTACCTTAAAAGGCAACTCACCACACAAACGATGTTTTTGTTGATCTCCAGGCAGCAGAATTGATACGAATTCTGATGAGTGAAGGAGATTTGATTGGATTTCGTTCATTTAAATGTATCAAATGACATACAGTGTCTTTAAAACATTTTTGGCTTGGAAATTAGCTCCCTAGCGCAAAAAGAGCTGCTCGATCCTGCCCTTTTCCCCTTAAAACACAGAGGGAGGTGTTCGCCCTATCGACAGCAGATCTTCAGTTCCAACACCGTCCATGCCACAGCCATCTGTTGAGCATACTCTGTCCATCACAGTGACACTAGCCAATCAGGGGTGTCTGTGAGCTCATGTATGTGGAAGAGGGCAGATAGCACTTTCCTCTGAGTGTGTTACCCTGCCCTGTGATGCAGCGTCAGCCCCAGTTTCGTCTCAGAAGAAGCACGTTAGCCTTCAGCCTCCCCGGATTAAAGCTGTGGTGTGATACAGGAGAGTTAGCTAGTGTTAGCTAGTGTTAGCTAGTGTTAGCTAGTGTTAGCTAGAGGAAATGGGGACAAGGTGGTGGAAGTTGCTGCTGTTTTCATTGCTGTTACTCTGTGTATCTATCTGTCTCTGTCTCTCTCTCGGTCTCTCTGTCTGTGTATCTGTCACTCTCTCTGTATATCTCTCTCTGTGTATCTCTCTCTGTGTCTCTCTCTCTGTATATCTCTCTCTTTCACTCTCTCTGTGTATCTATCTCTTTTTAGCTGTCTCTGTTGTGCCCTGTATGTATCTCTCTCTCTGTGTATCTCTCTCTGTCTCTTTCTCTGGGTATCTCTCTCTGTATCTCTCTCTCTCTTTGTAGCTGTCTCTGTTGTGCCCTGTATGTATCTCTCTCTGTGTATCTCTCTCTGTGTATCTCTCTCTCTGTCTCTCTCTCTGTGTCTCTCTCTCTGTGTCTCTCTCTCTGTCTCTCTCTCTGTGTATCTCTCTCTGTGTCTCTCTCTCTGTGTCTCTCTCTCTGTGTCTCTCTCTCTCTGTGTATCTCTCTCTGTGTATCTATCTCTGTGTCAGTTCAGTTCAGTTCATCAGTGCTTTATTGGCATGAATGTTATAAATCACATTGTTGCCAAAGCAAATAGTGC
>CM074957.1:1112986-1127198 GCA_037577455.1 Pangasius macronema
GTGATAGAGGGATGTGATGGAAGGATATGATGGAGCCATGTGATGGAGGGATATGATGGAGAGATGCGATGGAGGGAGGTGATGGAGGGATGTGATGGAGAGACATGATCTAGGGATGTGATGGAAGGATATGATGGAGGGATGTGATAGAGGGATGTGATGGAAGGATATGATGGAGCCATGTGATGGAGGGATATGATGGAGAGATGCGATGGAGGGATGTGATGGAGAGACATGATCTAGGGATGTGATGGAAGGATATGATGACGTGATGTGGTGAAAGGACATGATAGGATGTGACGGAGAGAGGTGATGGACTGAAGTGATTGACGGATGCGATGAAGGGATGTGGTACAGGCTCTGATGGAAGGACTTGATGGAGGGATACAATGAAAATGATATGATGGAGGGATGTGATGCAGTACGTGATGGAGAGATGTGATGGAGGGATGTTGTGCGGGCTCTGATAGGAGGATGTGATGGAGAGATGTGATGGAGGAAAGTGATTGGAATATGAATTGTGGACCGTGAAAAAAGGAGGTGATGGAGGGATACAGTGGAAAGGATATGAAGGAAGGGTGTGATGGACAGAGGAGTGTGTGATCGTATCGTTCCCATGCACTAGTTGGATTGCTGCTTTGCAACTTGTATGATTGACTGTGTGTGTGTGCGAGTGTGTGTGCGTGCGTGCGTGTGCGTGCGTGTGTGTGTGTGTGTGTGTGTGTGAGATTCTCTGCAAACAAACCCAGTCACCCAGCTTTCCTTCTGTCCTTCTCTCCATCCCTAAACACACTTGCATTCTCTCTCTCACTTCCTTGCTTTCTCTCTCACTCCCTCCTCCTCTGTCGCAGTCAACCATCCCTTTCTCTCTCTCTCTCTCTCTCCCTCTCTCTCTCCCTCTCTCTCTCGCTCTGTCTTAAGTATGAAGGGGTTGGGAGAGCCAGGCCCTCGCTCTCACTCTCTCCATCTCTCTGTCTTTCTCCTCCTCCTCCTCTTCCTCCTCCTCTCCTCCTCTCGCGCCGTGCTCGCTCCTCGCTTCTCTCCGGCTGCTGGAAGACGAGCAGGAGGAGGGAGGGGGGGAAATGGCGAAGGGAGGATGCGGAGAGGAGGATCTCTCTCTCTCCCTTTCGCTCTCGTCTTCCTGGCCGTCGCTCGGGCCTCTGAATCGCAGCGTCTGGTTCATTTACAGGTACCGCCTGTTCTTTTCCTTCCTCCTGTTTTTTCCCCTGGCGGAGAGATGGAGAGGAGAGAGGGAGGGGGGCGTGTGAGAATGAGAGAGAGAGAGGGAGAGGGAGAGAGAGATGCATGTGTGTATGTATGTGTGTGTGTGTGTGTGTGTGTGTATATGTGTGAGTCGCGAGGATGACAGATCGAGGATCAACACACAGCTGCTGGATGTGTTGCAATGCGAAAGCGAGCTTGGACGTGTGTGTGTGTGTGTGTGTGTGTGTGTGTGTGTGTGTGTGTGTGTGTGTGTGTGAGGGGCGAGAGACGCGTCGCGCTAGCCGGTGTTAGCGAGCGTAGCGCGTCTCTCAGGCTGTGTGCATGTGCTGCATGTGTGTATCACTGCTACCGCCATCAGAAAGCAATGTTTGCCTCCAGCCAGCACACGCCGATGCTCATCTGATGGACAGAATGCTAAACCGGTGTGTGTGTGTGTGCGTGTGTGTGTGTGTGCGTGTGTGTGTGGGTATACGTGTGAGTGTGTGAAGACTGTCATCAATTAGTTGCTGGTCTGAATAGCTTTAAGTCAGACAGGTTAGGAGGATTCTGTGTGTGTGTGTGTGTGTGTGTGTGTATATTAACATGTGTGCGCTCTGTGCATTGCTCACGTGTGTCCACATTTCGAGCTGCTGTTGTGTTGAATTGATGTTTGCCATTATTGTGGTTGGCTTTGTGTGTGTGTCCGTGTGTGTGTTGTGTGTTTGCACCATTGTGTGTGTGTGTGTGTGTGTGTGTGTGTGGGGGGGGCTTGTCGGGGCTTCAATGCAGTGCTGACTTGCTCTGTTGTTGTGTGTTGTAGAGCATACTTGGTGCGGTGTGTGTGTGTGTGTCTGTATTGCTAAATCTGTTCTGATTGGTCGAGCAAAATTACATTCATTCTAATTGAATTTGCGCTGATTAGTGGTTTTGCGTCAAACTTTCATTTCTATGTTGGTGAACTTTCGCTTGCAAATTTGGACCATTTTCGCCATGTTCCATGCAGATCCAAGACAGAGGGGGCACAAACTTTTGCACTTGATTTTATGTAATTTTTTATATCACTTTCTGTCACATATGATAAAAAAAGTGGCATTTAACAGTCAGTCAGGAGGCTGTATTAAACGCTACACCTCCTTTACGTTGGTGTTTACAGTTGATGACTTAACTAGTATACCTGCAACCAACTCGGACAGGTTAGCAAGCACGAATGTCCAAAGTACAAAACCGTGTGTAGAATTATTTTAAGCACAAGGTGAATTTCAAGGTAGAATATACATTTACATTCACAAACTACAGAAGTGTCACCAATTATCATTTTGCTTCACTAACCAATTATCATAATGCTTCACTAACCAATTATCATTTTGCTTCACTAACAATCATCGTAACGCTTCACTAACAATCATCAAAATGCTTCATTAGAGAATCATCATAATGCTTCACTAAACAATAATCAAAACGCTTCACTAACCAATCATCGTAACGCTTATTTAACAATCATCGTAACACTTCACTAACCAATCATCATAACGCTTCACTAACCAATCATCATAACGCTTCACTAACCAATCATCGTTACGCTTCACTAACGAATCATCGTTACGCTTCACTAACCAATTATCATATTGCTTCACTAACCAATCATCATAACGCTTCACTAACCAATCATTGTAATGCTTCACTAATCAATCATCATATTGCTTCACTAACCAATCATCGTAACGCTTCACTAACCAGTCATCGTAACGCTTCACTAACAAATCATTGTAACGTTTCACTAACAATCATCATAACGCTTCACTAACCAATCATAGTAATGCTTCACTAGCCAATCATCGTAAGGCTTCACTAACGAATCATTGTAACGTTTCACTAACAATCATCATAACGCTTCACTAAGCAATCATCTTTCCGCTTCACTAACCAATCATCTTTACGCTTCACTAACCAATCATCGTAACACTTCACTAATGAATCATTGTAATGCTTCACTAACCATCATGAAATCACTTCACCAACAATCATTGTTACGCTTCCCTAAACAATCATCATAACGCTTCACTAACAATCATCGTAACACTTCACTAACCAATCATCATAATGCTTCACTAAACAATAATCATAACTCTTCACTAACCAATCATCGTAACACTTATTTAACAATCATCGTAACACTTCACTAACCAATCATCATAACGCTTCACTAACCAATCATCGTTACGCTTCACTAACCAATCATCATAACGCTTCACTAACCAATCATTGTTACGCTTCACTAACCAATTATCATATTGCTTCACTAACAATCATCATAACGCTTCACTAACCAATCATCATAACGCTTCACTAACCAATTATCATATTGCTTCACTAACCAATCATTGTAACGCTTCACTAACCAATCATCGTAACGCTTATTTAACAATCATTGTAACACTTCACTAACCAATCATCATAATGCTTCACTAAACAATCATCGTAACGCTTCACTAACCAATCATCGTAACGCTTATTTAACAATCATTGTAACACTTCACTAACCAATTATCATATTGCTTCACTAACAATCATCATAACGCTTCACTAACCAATCATCGTAACGCTTCACTAACGAATCATTGTAACGTTTCACTAACCAATCATAGTAATGCTTCACTAACAATCATCGTAACGCTTCACTAACCAATTATCATAATGCTTCACTAACAATCATCGTAACGCTTCACTAACCAATTATCATAATGCTTCACTAACAATCATCATAACGCTTCACTAACCAATCATCGTAACACTTCACTAACCAATCATCTTTACGCTTCACTAAGCAATCATCGTAATGCTTCACTAACCAATCATCATTACACTTCACTAACCAATCAACATAATGCTTCACTAACCAATCATGGAATCACTTCACTAACCAATCATCATAACGGTTCACTAACCAATCATCGTAATGCTTCTCTAACTATCATCATAATGCTTTAATAGAGAATCATCATAATGCTCCACTAACCAATCAACGTAAAGGTTCACTAACAATCATCGTAACGCTTCACATCAAAATGCTTCATTAGAGAATCATCATAATGCTTCACTAAACAATAATCATAACTCTTCACTAGCCAGTCATCATATTGCTTCACTAACCAATTATCGTAACGCTTCACTAACCAATTATCGTAACGCTTCACTAACCAATTATCAGTTTGCTTCACTAACAATCATCGTTATGCTTCACTAATCAATCATCGTTATGCTTCACTAATCAATCATCGTTATGCTTCACTAATCAATCATCGTTATGCTTCACTAATCAATCATCGTTATGCTTCACTAACAATCATCGTAATGCTTCACTAATCAATCATCGTTATGCTTCACTAACCAATCATCATTTTGCTTCACTAACCAATCATCATAACGCTTCTCTAACCAATCATAATGCTTCAGTAAGCAATCATCAATATGCTTCATTGGAGAATCATCAAAATGCTTCACTAAACAATAATCATCTCTTCACTAACCAGTCATCAAAACGTTTTACTAACCAATCATCATAACGCTTCACTAACCAATCATCATAACGCTTATCTAACGATCATCATAACGCTTCACTAACCAACCATTGTAACTCTTCACTAACGATCATCATAACGCTTCACTAACAATTATCATAACGCTTCACTAACCAATCATCATAACGCTTCACTAACCAATCATCATAACGCTTCACTAACCAATCATCGTAACGTTGCACTAACTAATCACTGTAACGTATGTTTTAGCTGTGACATTCCCTTACCAGCCTTGCGCTCTCTCTCTCTCTCTCTCAGTAAAATTTCTCTTTCGTCTTTCGCATTTGAGGAGAGACAGGATTTGTGAAAGGAAACGACTATTTGAAACGGTTTCACTGTGACCGTTCCAAAGCGCTGACACTGGAGACTCCTTCCATAAAAGATAAATAAACGTCTCCTAACAAAAAAAATGTCACCACATCATCAAGTATACATTTTATTTTGTCAAACAAACATTTTAAAAAAAAAATCCATTTATTATTAATCTTAGTGTTATTAATCTTCTGGAGCGATCATCTTACAAGCACCTGTATATGAGCTGTTGCCATAGAAACGGTAACGTATTAGAACGAGCGCATTAATATAAAGCTGTTGTTCATGTTACACCTTCTGACCAATCAGATTTGAGCATTCACCCACTCTGTGGTATAAAAATATGTAACATTGCTTTAATGTATGATAAACGCTGCTACAACTCGCATCACACGTAAATAAACGTATTTATTTTTATCATCACATTTCCCTCCTGTCAATTTTCTTTTTTTTTTGTGGATGCTGGAGAGAACGTTCACAGTTGGCATCTCAGTTATTGAGTGTGTGTGTGTGTGTGTGTGTGTGTGTGTGAATGAGTGAGTGTAAACTGCTGGAGACAGAAGATGCACTGAGAGAGAAAGCAGAAGAGAAGGGCATTTAGCGAGAGAGAGAGAGAGAGAGAGAGAGAGAGAGAGAGAGGAACAGATGGAGTGGGTTAAAACTGTGAGTGTACAGTGGGATTAGCAGCATGTGGGTACAGCATGGTACAGTAGAAACAGTGGCTCAGCAGCACCTGACTACTCAAACACACACACACACACACACACACACACACACACACACACACACACACACAGAGCAACAGCAACAACAGCTTTCGGTCATCTTCCTGGTTTCAGAGTGTTCATAAAGCTTTATCGGCCCCTTAGGACAACTGACAGACATAAGCTGTCATAAAGGCTGTCATAAATTGTCAAGTTGACACTTTATACCGCTGTTAAATTCTGGATTGTGATTGGCTAAAAGGTGTTAATTAGTTTCCCGTAACAGCGGCTCTGACAGCAGTGCAGCTGCAAATCACAGCTGTATATTAATGCGCTTGTTCTGATACGTTATTGTTTCTATAGTAACAGCTCATTCACAGGGATGTGAGTCCTGCAAACAGCGTGTCCCGAAGTGTTTTATTCCTCTTATACCACAGCAATTTGCCATCGATTACAAGCTTTAATCTCATTAAAGAATGACACACTGCACTTAAAAAAAATCATTTCATGGTTATTTCATATTATTTCTTTATTGTTTTTCCTTGTTGTCACTTACATTATAGCAGCTATAAACAGCTGTTCCCTCACCAGCCTCTTTTTTTCTCTGAAGAAGTTAATAAGACAAAAAAATGCAGCGTATCATGCTACCGAGAAACCACAAAGAAGCTGAAGACATCGTGTCCTGAAGACGTCAGAAAACGTTAAAAGTTACAGCTTTACCTCTGACTTTACAAGGCACTGGCACTGGAGACTCCTTCCTTAAATGTTACATAAACCTCTCCTTAGATAAAATGTTCTGATACAAGTTGAAATGTTTGGCAGAAACTAGAAAAATGAACACTTCTACGATGGGGGTCATGTTCATCCACGATGATGCTACTGGTAAAGTTTTGCTGTTTCCCTTCAAGCACATTTAGGCGGAAGAAGGATGACGTAAACCTTCTTCCGATGTGCATCAAGGCCCGTAATGTACGTTCTGTATCACAGAGGGTCTTCTGACGGTTGACTCGGCTCTGATGACATCACAGTGTCCAGAGGCTGGTGATGAAGTGGGCGTGGCCACAGGAATATACCTTGGAATTGCTATTTAAAGTTGAAGTAAATTATATGAGATCAGAATAAAGTCGTTTGCTTAAACATTTGTATCAGCCAACAATGCTTACTTCCTCCTGTATGCATTACTATAATAACATTATGTACTTTGTACAGAACTGGTATAATTTTGTTTCCATGCCACGTATCTCATTACACGAGACCCACACACATTTTTTTTTTTGCTACTGTCATCAAACACACCCACGTCTAAATATAGAGCCAATGCTGGATGTGCAAGCAGAGCATCTGCTGCTGCTCACACACTTGTTAACTTCGCTCGGGGTTTGACTGTCCGACTGCGTTTTAATTGTTCGGTTTCAGAGCGTCCGTGACGGCTTTGTCTTTCACATGTCCCTCTGGTAGGAGTGTTGGCTTCTAGATGACTAATTCCGAGCATATCAGTGCCAGGCTCACATGCTGTAGCTCTCTTCACAGTGCATGTCTACATATTAGCTTGGCTATTTCTTATTTCCAGTTCTGGCCGTTGCTTAGGTAACCGCCAACATCTTACTTACTGTGCCCGCTGCACATATAAACATCACATATCCAAGCTGCAGAAAGTGAAGACTTCAAAAGCTTCTTACAAGCACTAAGATGCCATGTTGCTGAGTGTATTGGGGGGTCATGTGCTTCCTTCACCCTTCTTTTGCTCTCCATCATGCAGTAAAAGTATGGGTCATAGATAGACACAGTGTTCCACATAAGGCAGAGTTACGGTGTAACCCTGTGTCATCAACGTGGTATGCTATAAATGTATTAAAAGCTACAGATAAGTTACAGATAATACTGGTGTTACAGTATTCTCATGCTTTCAACATAATGACTGTCCACTGTGTTAGCAACAGGTGCTACAGACTAACACATAATGTTAGTGTTACTGTGTTAGTATATTTAGTAATGGCAGAGGATGGGAGTTACAATAACATCAGGGAATCTGAGGTACAGATAAAGGGAGGAACTGTGTTCAATACAGTATACAGTAGCAGCAAGGAACGGAGAGTTGTTTCACAGATAATGTCAGCTGTGGTAACCTTAAGCTGCATGTGTTACAGTGCTACAGGTAATGCCAGTGCTACAGTAAAAACACGGAACATGAGTTACAGTGAAGGAGATGTGTTTGGTACAGTATACAGTAAAAGCCAAAGACATGAGTTACAGTGTTAGAGATGTCAGTGATAATGCTACATTGTAACAGATCATGTCAGTGTTACAGTGTACGTTAAACTTAGCATGATTGTTTTATAGTGGTTGCTTTGTTACAGTAGCTGCAGTGTTACAGTGTTTAGGGTGTTACAGTGGTTGCAGTGTTACAGTAGTTGCAGTATTACAGTGTTTAGCGTGTTACATTAATTTCTGTGTTACAGTAGTTGCAGTGTTGCAGTGTTTAGGGTGTTACAGTAGCTACAGGGTTACAGTAGTTGCAGTATTACAGTAGTTGCAGTGTTACAGTAGTTGCAGTATTACAGTGTTTAGGGTGTTATGGTAGTTGCAGTATTACAGTGTTTAGGGTGTTACGGTAGTTGCAGTATTACAGTAGTTGCAGTATTACAGTGTTTAGGGTGTTACAGTAGTTGCTGTGTTACAGTGTTTAGGGTGTTACAGTAGTTGCTGTGTTACAGTGTTTAGGGTGTTACAGTAGTTACAGTAGTTGCAGTGTTACAGTAGTTGCAGTATTACAGTGTTTAGGGTGTTACGGTAGTTGCAGTATTACAGTGTTTAGGGTGTTACGGTAGTTGCAGTATTACAGTAGTTGCAGTGTTACAGTGTTTAGGGTGTTACAGTAGTTGCTGTGTTACAGTGTTTAGGTTGTTACAGTAGCTGCAGTGTTACAGTGTTTAGGGTGTTCCGGTAGTTGCTGTGTTACAGTGTTTAGGGTGTTACAGTAGCTGCAGTGTTACAGTATTTAGGGTGTTACGGTAGTTGCAGTGTTACAATAGTTGCAGTGTTATGGTGGTTGAAAAATCATAGTGTTACAATTGCTACAGCGTTCGAATTTATTTCAGTGGACATTGTCACAAAGCAGGTTTACATAAATATGTAATGTGATCTTCCCCTGTCCTTGTGGGAATCCTTTGGGTTCTCCGATTTCCACCTACCTTCCAAAAACATGGTGCGTGGATTGGCTGTGCTAAATTTCCAGGATGTATTTCCACCTCATGGCCAGCATTCCCGGGATGCACCGCCATCCTGACCAGGATATAGATGAATAAATATAGATGAATTTTATCTCGCTTGTGAATATTAGCTGATTTATTCATATGTTGTTCAGGACCAGTTTATTGTGTGTTGTGAAATAAACATATAACACACATTGTTACACATAGAAAGAAAGATGGATAGTGGTCTGTGTTACTAAGTGTTAGAACAGTTCCATGCCTACTAGCAACCAGCACTTTGCAGTGTTACAGTGGCTACAGTGTTACTGGTTTTGAAGCTTTACAGTAGTTGCAGTGTTAAAGTTGTTGGTGTTACAGGTGTTGCACTGTTATACTGCCTGCTGAGTTGCATGTGTGTTCAGTGTTACAGTCGTTGTAGTGTTACAGGTGTTGCAGTGATACAGTGTTAAAGCGCTTGAATGCACTTGAATGACAGGACAGGATTATGCAGATATTCCTACTATGCATTCTCCAAACCAAGCCCTCCAAACCAAACCACTTCCCCTAGGTTTAAGACAGGTGTTGTAGGACTATCACCTGCTTCGACGACTTTTTGTCCACTTGCTATACTGTTTTTGTCTCTCTCCTTTTCTGCTATTCTCTCTCTCTCTCTCTCTCTCTCTCTCTGCCTTTCTCTGCCCTCTCTGTATTCTGTACCCGGCACCACCGCTCACACTGCCAACTCCGCTCAGTGTTTCTCCTCCACTAAACCTTCCTCCTTCTCTATCTCTATGTTTCTCTTAGTGACTACATAATCAAGGAGAAAACAGTGCTCCTGCAGAAAAAAGACAGCGAGGGTTTCGGCTTTGTGCTGAGAGGGGCGAAGGGTAAGAAGCCTCATCCTCACTGTCTGCCATTCTCTCTCTCTCTCTCTCTTTCTCTCTCTCTCTCTCTCTCTCTCTCTCAGTGGACTCATATTGATGCCTTGCCAAGTGCTCTATTATTCCACTGTTGTATTCAAAGCTCAGGTTAGGTGACATCATCGTTTCTCCTACCCATGACCTACCCTTCACTGCCTCTGCGACTTGTATAGCAGACACTCTGTCACTCCAGTACGTGATATCTAGAATTTCTTTCATATTTGGAACTGTGTGGGTGTGTGTTTTGTAGCACAGACACCCATTGAAGAGTTTACACCCACCCCAGCCTTTCCAGCACTGCAGTACCTTGAGTCTGTTGACGAGGGAGGCGTAGCCTGGAGGGCTGGTCTACGGATGGGTGACTTCTTGATTGAGGTGCATGCACGGCGGCATCATGGATTAGAACATGGATATATTTTTCACTAGTATGGCAAGCGACACTGCTATGCTCTCTGCCCTCAGGTAAATGGTCAGAATGTGGTGAAGGTCGGCCACAGGCAGGTGGTCAACATGATCAGACAAGGCGGAAACAGCCTGATGGTCAAGGTGGTGATGGTAACGCGCAATCCCGACATGGAGGAAGGCTCCCGAAAGAAAAGTAAGGATGCTGCTGATGATTGTATATTGCGTATAGATCATAAAACATTTTTCTTCCACACAAATGGACATGTTTTTGCTCCATCATAGCTAGGTATTGTGGGAGATAAAAATGAAACATGACATCAGGATGACAAAACCAGTCTGTGTAAATTCACTAAAGTATATATGTATATGTATATATGAATGTAATACATCATTCATTTACTGTTAAAAATTTTAATGTCAAAAATGTATAATTAATCTACTGTATATGGAAAACTCCCAAACTCAAGCCAGCATGCAAAATTGTTAAATGTGGAAGCAGTGAGTTGAAATAATATATAGTAATGTAATGTGTCTTAAATGTGCTTAAGTAGTATAAATATTTTACTTTAAATGAAAAGTTTGTAGTAGTAGAAGTTACTAACAATTTATATGGAAAAAATACAAGTGTTAAGATCATGGTTAGGGGCGGAGTTAGCATTTAGAGCTTTCTCTATACGAAATTGAAATGAAATCCACTCACATCACCCTCGATGAATGAAAGATGAATAAATAAATTTCATCTCGCTTGTTTATATTAGCTGTTTTATTCATATATTGATCAGTTTATTGTGTGTTGCGAAATAAACATATAACATACATTGTGACACACAGAAAGAAAGATAGAGAGTGGTCTGTGTTACTAGGTGTTACTACGTGTTACTAGAGTTTCATGCCTACTGGAGACCAGCCTGAAGAGATTTAGGTGCAATGTGGGGTGAAAAATGGCTGCCAGTGTGAACACTAGGTAAAATGTGCTTGAGGAGTTGATGGTCTAGCCAAATGCATTGCTGGCATTGATTGGGCGTAAAAATCATAATGGCTGTGTTCTAAATGAAAAACATCTGTGGCTTGAACCCTTCCAACAATCTACTTCAAAATGTTTGACCTTCAAAGTGAGAAAGTTTCCAAGCTGCTCTGTATATAATAAAGATGATGATGATGATGATGATGATGATGATGGTGATATTCCTAACAATGGTCATCTTTCTTTCTCTTACGTTTTCTCAGTCCCACAGCAGAGTAAAAGGCTGAGCACTCCAGCCATCGCGCTGCGCTCCAAATCCATGACCTCGGAGCTGGAGGAGATGGGTAAGGACTGGGATGAAAATAAAGATGAGGGTAGAAAATATCAGAGAATAGATGTAGAGACAGTTGAGCGAGCGCAAGTACATATGTGAGTAGGGATGAGATTGGAGAAGACAGCTTGTGAGAGGGTTAGAGAGAGACAGAGAGACAGAGAGAAACAGAGAGAGAAAGACGAAGAATGAGGGCGGATGAGAAGCAGAAAGCCAGCAATGTCTTCAGGAGGAAAGATGACTAAAAGAAAAAAAATGTGGCGAGACGCATGAGAGGGAGACGAAAGAACAGAGGGATGGGGGTGAAAGAATTAAAGCGTCAAGTCTCAATCCATCTCACTATTCTTTCAGAGATCACCCACTGTCACTGTCAGCACCCACAGTACAGGTAACACCCCCCATCCTCACCCAGAATAACCCCGCCCACCCTCACCCCTCTTTCTCTTTCTGCCCCGCTGAAAAATAAAACCTCAGCCCCATCATACGGCCACAGCATTCCCACGTTCCCGAGCGGCTGTAGTTTGTGTCTTTGTTGCCGTAGTAACACCACAGGGGGTGGGTGTTGGTGGAAAAGGAGACTTTGTGTTGGCTGGTTCAGAGAATGCACAGGGCATGCTGGACGGATTCTGAGCATGCTCAGTGTGGATTGGAGTGGTTCTGGTTCTGAAGACACACAGTAGATGCTGGACTGGCGCTGAGCATACTCAGTGTGGGTTCAAGTGGTTCTGAGCATGTTTAGTGCCAGTTGCAGTGGTTCTGATTCTGAGGATGCTTAGTGCAGATTCGACAGGTTCTGAGCATGCTGGTTGCAGACTGGACTGGTTCTGGTTCTGCAGACATTAAAGGTAAGCTGGACTTTTTCTGGTACTGAGCATGTTCAGTGCAAGTTTGTCAGGGTCTGAACGTATTCAGTGCAGACTGGACTAGTCCTGGTTCTGATCATGCTCAGTACAGATTGCTTCTAGTTCTGAAAATGCTGAATAGATACTGCACAGGCCTTGACCATGCTCAGTATGGACTGGATATGCAGTGTGTGTTGGAGTGGTTCTGATGCTCAGTGCTCAGTGCAGGTTTATCAGGTTCTGAGCATGCTCAGTGCACCCTGGACGGGTTCATGCTCAGTGAGGTTTTGACAGGACTGGTCAGAAGTCATTAACTGCAGGCTGATCTGGTCAGCTTGCTTGATGCATATCAGATTACTTCTAGCTCTGAAGATACACAATAGACGCTCGAAAGGTTCTGGTTCTGAGCATATAGGACTGGTTCTGAGCATGCTCATTGTGGACTGGTTGGTTTTTGAGCATACTTAGTGCAGGTTTGACTGCTTCTGGGTATACGTGGTTCTGAGCATGTGCAAACTGTACTGTGTTCTGTGGTTTTGGTTCTGAGCATGCTCAGTGTGGGCTGTCCTGGTTCTGGTTCTGAGAATGCTCAGTGTGGGCTGGAGACTCAGCAGGTGGACGCCTGAGACAAAGTCCCAAACCTGCAGATAATGAGCAGGATGTGTTATTGCCACACTTATTACTGCACACATCCACAAAAAAGAAACTGTTTTTATTTCATCATTTATCAGAAAATTTGCGGTATAACTGCACTCAGACCCAAACACACGCTAAAACCAAGCCCTAAAGTCTAAAGGCACAGATCGAATGTTAGAAGAGATTCAGATGATAATACACTTCTAATTTGGTACAAATTTAGGGTAAGACGAAAAGCGTGAAAGTATATATTTTGGTGCCGACTCGCCCTCTTTTTTTCTCAGCGGTTCATTTTAACCTTAGAAATAAGCGGCAGGTGTTAAAAGCATGCCAACGATGTGCCAATCTCCTCCATATGCTTTATTCTAATGTGCTGAATTAATGCAGCTCAGGTTCGCTCACCTCATTTCAACCCTCACACCTCTCCCAGTTACTGCTGCGGTATGATAGCTGTGATCACTTCAGCAGAAACAGTGCACTAGAAAACTGGCAGCGATGCCGTCATTTAAGAGCGGGGTGTTTCTTTCAAATAGTATTATTTATGTAAAATTGCAACATAGCTTCTTAGAGTGACCCAAGATCACCTTTCACCACTTACACATCCAGCAGTCTTTCCGTCTCTAGTGGCTCCTCTGAACCCTTCTTGTACACTCGTTCCGCTAATGCAGTTGTCTCAGAGCTCTAACCCTTAACCTCATTGACCTTTGACCCCTTTTCCTTCCTATTGCTTGTCCTGTTTGATGCCACACAGTTGACCGAGGTAAGAAATACCAATGCATGACTGCTTCCTGTGTGTGTATAGCATGCAGGCCTAAATTTCCACTTCAGGTTTATTTGAAAAAATCTTAATTGAAACTCTTCGTTTGCTTCCTCTCACAGCTTCAGCCCCGTGGAAAAAAAAATCAGGTAACGTGTGTGTAAGGTTGCTTTCACACTTGCTTTTTTTTTTTTAAAGAAAAGTGTCGGTAATTAAATATTTTCTGTTAAACATGTTGTAAGTAAGGAACAAAAGGAACATTTTTGTTTTAGGAAAATAAAGATGGTGTTATAGGAGTTTAAGTACTTGGGGTCAAAAGTCCAGAGTAATGGAGAGTGTGGGAAAGAGGTGAAGAAGCGAGTGCAGGCA